>VMBQ01013153.1:0-17568 GCA_007657795.1 Dreissena rostriformis
CAGATCGTTGTAATCGGGGCATTAACAGTTTGTTCCTGACCAAATTTACGCTAAATAGTGGATTGATTTATATATCTTTGTGGCTAGTTTATTGACATTTGTAGCATGATTCTGAGTTGTCATATAATTTTGCGACCGTGAAAAATAGTTGTCACTGCAATTTTCGTAATACCGATAAAGTGTTGTGTGCTTTTAAAAGTTATTGTATCTCATTATGTTCTTGATATCCCACATGTGTTCTGTTGTTTTGGATACTGCAGTAATTCCTAACAAGTATAAATGTGATAGTATAATACTGAATAGACACTGTTGAACTCGTATAAATATGGTTTCAAGTATGTTTTTGTTTTTTTGCATAAAAATACCCATTATTATTGATTTTTAAGTCATTTAGAAAAGTTAAGAATTATTTTCCAAAACTTAGTGGTAACATTAAGAATAAAATTTCGGAGTTAAGGATTCTTTTTGAAAATTTGGGTGTAACGTTAAGAATTTCACAAAACCTTATCTGGAGCTCTGAATTATATATTATTTTATTTAAAGAAAGTATTAGATACACATGACACGACATATACATGGAACTGGGCTCGTTAGTCTTAAACTGGGCAACCAAAATACTAAAGATGGTTGCCCGCGCGGGAAACCAAATGTAAAAAGTTAGTTTTCATCCCTGGCCTATGACATGTTCTTTTTTTCCTTGCAGGTGCTTAGATTTGGATCCAGACCAGAAGGACGTGGTTTTAAAAGGTATTGTATGCATCTGGCAGGAGTAATTGTCCTTTTTATACCCCTTCTAAAAAAAAGGGGGGTATATTGTTTTTGGCCTGTCTGTCATTCTGTCTGTCCGTCATTCTATCCCAAAACTTTAACATTACTCATAACTTTTGCAATATTGAAGATAGCAACTTGATATTTGGCATGCATGTGTATCTCATGGAGCTGCACATTTTGAGTGGTGAAAGGTCAAGGTCATCCTTCAAGGTCAAAGGTCAAATNCGTCCAAAAGAAAAGCAAGTTATTACAATTTATTGACAACTGCCATACTATATTTTTAATCCAAGTGTCATTTTATAATTAATGGAGAAAAAACTGCAGCTACCAAATACTGGAATAAATACACCAAATAGTTTCTCTGAATGCTTGACCATGGCTAAGATAACTCTATACTCTATGAATGATGCTTGAATGGTAACTTTTTTGTTTATGCTGTTTTATATGTTGACACTTCATGAGAATGATTATTTCAAAGCTTTTGATCATTATCTTATAGGATCTCATTGGTATCAAGTACGATCTAATTTTTCTATATATTGACTGAGAACGAGTTAATGCCTGCAGCTAATAGACTACATATATTTGAATTTTTTGATCCATTTACAATGCTAGAAGCAGATTTTTTATCAAAATTTAAAAAAGTTTTCAATCTATAAGATCTATCTTCCATACCCCTGTATGAAGACTGTAAATTAGGCGACAATGACTACATTCAATTATAAATTTGAGATAATCAGATGACAAGACTTCTTTGTGTGACTGGGGATGGGGACTTTACCCTCCTTTTAAGGAAAAATTATCAGATTTTGTAAAATATATCACAAAATCCATGTAAAAATTGAACCACTGAACCAGAGTGACATGCAGTATTATCAAGCAAAAAGTAAAAAATCTGAATCTAATAACAATGATTATAATTTCTGTAAATATTAATAGTTAATTTAATATTTTTTACCATACACAGATTCACTTTGTGTCTGATAAAACATATGTATGTCAGGACAATTTGATGGTCAAACTACAAACATTTCAGCTGCTTTTTTGGCCCGATTTTATAGCCGAAAAATGTCTATATTCCCAATGGCAAAAAGTATACTTTTTTCCCAAAATTTGCTTAAAATTCCCAATTTCCAAAAAAAATAAATATAGAAAGAAGTGTCTTAATGATTATGGCAACCGGCTGTAATCCTCGTGGACATTGTGCATTTCATGCACAATACTGTCAAAACATTTACTCGACTAGTAAAGTGTTTTAACAAATAATCGATGAATTCACTTTTAAGTGTTAATGTTTTGTTGAAATCTCAAATGAGCATAATCAAATTTGTAATCCGAAACCCACTCCCGAATGTTAATGTGAACACGTTTGTAATCCGCAACACACTTCCGAACTGAATGTAAATGTTAACGTGATGTTAACAGATTCTTGATTCTGCACATTTATTTTGTGTTGACCCTTTCGCGTCATTTGCATAGAAAGCGTGGGTGTATTGAGCGTTGTATTAAAAAGCACACAACACGTCAGGGGATTTACGCATGTTCAGTGGAAATATTTCATCAAATCTATAAATAGTCACTTATGACGAAATTCATTTGATATTTTAGAATAATGGAAATTCGTGAGAACTTTTATCGTTAATATTTACCAGAATTTGCTTTCAAAAAATGGAATACACGGGATAATCGGGTAATGAATAGAAACTTGAAAAGCAGTAAGAGTCGGGTTGATAGGGATGTACATGTATTGGGGAATCGTTCGAGTCGGGATTTTACCATCTATGCGGGACAGTTTTAAAACAATTACAAATTATATCTTTATAACCGGGGTTTAATTTTGAAGAGTCATAGCGCACCAAATGACGTTTTTGACGCTGTTTTTCTTTGAGTTATACCGCACCACAGAACGTCAATTGACACGTCAAATACAAAAAAAAAATCAACGTCGGGAGGGGACACCCCTCCCCTATCAGCACCGGGCCGGCTGAAAAAAATCCTGTGGAAAGGACTGCAACAAAGTATATTATAATGATTTTGTTTTTTAATTTGAATTATTATAAAGAGTTATATCAAATTATTTTTTCCCAAATCAGTGGACTTTTCGTGTGAAAACGTTTGCTTATAAATTTATTTCCCAATTAAATTCTTGAAAATGCTGATAAAATTCCCAATTCCAAAGCCATGGGCTATCTTCCCAAAAAGTGGGGGGAAAAAACCTGCATTTTTTTTTATTTTAGTTTTTTGTTTAGAACTTGAGACACACATAAGTACAGAAATGCATAACTTTCAATTAAACATTTTATTTATTAAACCCTGTCTTTCAGAATAAATAAAAAATGTATTTGGATGTCATAAGTTACATATCCTATTAAAAATAAAATCATTGCATAATTTGGGTTCACTGCACTAAAAAATGAACTAATGGTTCACATTTGTTATGACAACAGGTAAATACCTGCCAGTTTTTTGGAATGTCAAGGCCATTAATCAATTCATGACAAATGGGCGTGCCCAAACCAGACACTAAAATGTAAACATAGGTTATACAACTTAAAATATTCAAATATGTTTTAAACATTGATTGTGAAATTGTTCAAAATCAACTTTCAGTTTCAGAAAATAAACAAATCGCAGCATTCAACCAAAATAGCAAATGTGAAAACAAACTTTGTGTTCGCTGCCTTTTCGTTGAATTGAAACTTATTTTCGCGATATATTTTATTATTTGAAAAACGATGTTAATTTTTCAAACTTACCTTTTGATGTTTACCGTTTGTTTTATGTCCATTACTATAATGAACTTTTCCGTTCATTCCGTTTATTTTTCCATTTGTATTCACTGTTTCTAAGTTAACTTCCCCACCCGGAGCCATGATCGCGAATGTCGAAATACAACCTGTAACGCCGTTTCTAACGACGCGAGTTATTGGTTAACAAATAACCAATCCGCTTTCTGGTGTAAGGCTACTCTGCAGTAATAAATTGTGATCCGTGCTTTCCGTGTAATCGCAAATAATTAAACCTTACTTTAGAAATAGCAATTACATGTTTCAGTAAATCGTAGTATTACACGTATTATATTTTTAAAACATAAACCACGGTTCATTTTGTTTATTTTTACCAACATTTCTTTAAAATCTTTAACGATTGAAATATATTATACACATTACCCTGGTTTTGTTAAGCGTGATTGTGGACACTTGTTGGAATCTATTCATTTTTATGATTCCGGCAAAAAAGGCCCATGGCACTTGTTCGACCTTCCATCTTTGTATATGTCATACTCGAAAATGTGTGGGCGAAACTCCTATTTTGTCAATTTTCGCTTAAGCAGGACCTACTATGCTCAAACTTTCAAACCGAATACCAGTTATTGTACCGGTTAATTGATTGCAAACTCACGTCATGGAATACGAATTTTTTCGTAGATATATATGTAATTTTTATGTAATAATTAATTCCACCATATATTGTGGAATACTCGCCACCCTCGCCTTCACGCTTGGAAAGCAGTAATGCAATTTTTTTTTCCATAACGACTCCAATATGTTCAGCATATATTACGCCTTACTAAAATTAGGCGTGGTGGCACATGTCCACGAAGAACAGTTTCCAAGTTTCGTGTTTTACATCTTAAGAATAAAAACTACCCGAAACGTAAGCAGCACTATAATATCATGTTTCTCATAGAAAAGAACGCTTGAACCACTTGGTAAGTAATATAAATACTAGTGACATTATTTTATGATTTAATCAGACGTTTTGACGTCTGCACCGAAAGACGTTGCAACTCAGTTATTCAATGCATCTGAGATAATTGTTTAACTAGCTCATTAATAAAGCTATTCATACGTCGTTCCTCTTCGCCTATTGATGACAATACTGACACACGCCTTGATATTAATAGTGCATATAAGAAGAATAAAAGTCGAAAATCGTTCTTGTAAATTTAATTTTATAATAATGTTAACTGTCTTACACTGTTATATGTCATATGTTTTAATTGAGTGTTCTGGTATGACACTCGTGACACATTAAAAACGCAAACATAAATCTCTAACTTGAGTGCAGATAGGTCACATGAAGTTCTTTCTTGAAGTGCTCACATTTAGATAAAATCGTATTAGCATCAACATAAATATCGCATTATCGCTTTTATCCGCGAATCAAAAACTTATTGTCATTCTGAAACGCTGTTATTAAACTGATCGTGCTAACCCAGTATTTGTTAAATTAATACGCATCAGACGTACAAACACTTGTTTATTGACCTATAAACATGTCACGTCACAAGCTTTCAATTGTCTCAAAAGTGCAAGCTGAAATTTACTGTCACACAGTTGTCGCCATATCAACTACTTAATGTTGTGGTGTGAAAGCTACTGCGAAAAAAACACCGTTTGACAGTATTATAAATCAATGTGAATGTGTTTTTTCAGTATACTGTATTACTTTATATAAGTGCAATGCATACACTAAGAAAGAAATCGGAAACGAGCCGCCATCGCCGAGAAGCCACATGTAAACTATATCTGCGCTATCCTGATTATATTATACATCCCACCAGAATCCACGTTTGCCCGTCCACCCGACCTTCCGTCAGTATGGCCCTTTCTTGTCGACCAAACGAACACTGGAATAAAGTGTGAATCACAAACGAACACTGGGATAAAGTGTGAATCACAGATGATATTTACAGCGATTTTTTTAGTTTAAATTTTGTTGCGGTATAATTGTGTTTGGGACATCGAAGACCGGAGCATCATGTCAAGACGTGTTTAGTTTTTATTGGAATTATACGGAGTTGTCAATCTGTATTTGCCATTCTCATTTGTCTCATAATCTTAAAAAAAGGGATTTTTTCGGAGAGCATACATCATTTCCTTCTTAAAATTATTGCGTGTACATGTATATAGAAGATTAACTATGTGTCCAATTGAATAAGTTACTACTTACTTAAAAGCTGTTTAATTACCTTTGCTTTGTATAAAGAATGCAGTTTGACCAATAAAAAAAAATCAATTGATGCTTATACATGTATTTTGAAATGATGACAACGGATTTTAATCCATACAACCTGTCAATAAAATTATCGGTTTACAATCAGAAGAAGGATAACTGTTTGAAATGTCTATTAATCTTTGTTAGTCGTATATCGGACCATTTTGTAATCAGTTATAATCTGTGTTAATCATTTATCGGATCAATTTTTAAGCTAGTGTATTACAATTGACATTTCGATATTGCTTGAACTACGTTTATGACGAGATTTATTTACTTGAATCATTATTTTTTACGTGTTTTGGCATGTGTCGTCTTTTTCGGATCTTGACTTGTTTTGCAGACTCGATATGGGTCTGTGGGTTAGTTATAATAATATTATATTTTTTTGAACGGATTGAAACCAACGTAATGCTTTACAAAAAAGGGTTGCTGTTTGTTCCATGTTATCTCTTTCCTGACATTTAAACCAAGGATGTGAATAATGGACAGTACGTTCATTTAAGCGATAGTTAGGGAGTTTGACGGATATTAAACATACAATACAGTAATACAAAATAGTCATGTGTTTTCAAGTTTGATAATGAAGACTTATCGTAATTTAAGTCGTTTAAACACACGTGCACCAGTCGATATATTGAACCAGAAACTTTAAAAACATAACAATTATATTATATTTTCACAATATAAATAACGCTCGATTGGTCATTGTCGGCTCGGGTTCTACTTAAATGTACCCCGGGTACGCTGAATTTACTAAAACGTACCCGGCCAACTTAGACTGTACCCGAGCTTTATTCCCGACAAATATCCGATGTCGTAAAACGCGCTACGGAATACGAAACAAAATTCTCTTTGAACAAAACCTGTCTTAACATGCTTTTTGAGTATGTGTTTCGATAATATAGAGGCCATTTTATAACATATTGACAAACATATGAACATAATTAATTTAAAAAAAAAGCCGACAACGAACAATTTTGCATTATAATTCCCGGGTACGTTTTAGTATATTTTCCGTACCCGGGGTATATTTAAGTATACTAAAGAGTACCCGGGGTACATTTCAGTAGTACCCGAGCCGACAATGACCAATCGAGCATAAATAACTATATGACATACGTAAAATGGTACTATACTCGATTAATATACATGTACATCGCCATTTTAAAAAGTCAGTTTCGTTGTGTTAACGGGGTTTCTTTATATTTACAACATACTGGCACACTATAATACGGAATCCGGATAGTGCCATCTATAATTTCGCCTGTCTTTCATCAAGGGCGACACACGACACACGAAGCGATACTCGATATTTTGCGCGACGGTCGCGGCGACGCACGATATTTTGCGCGACAGTCGCCTATTTTGCGCGACTGTCACGCAAAATATCGTGCGTCCGGAATCCGGATAGTGCCATCTATAATCTCGCCTTTCTTTCATCAAGGGCGCCACACGACACACGAAGCGATCCACGATATTTTGCGCGACAGTCCCGGCGACGCACGATATTTTGCGCGACAGTCGCGCAAAATATCGTGTATCGCTTCGTGTGTCGTGTGTCTCCCTTGATGAAAGAAGGGCGAGATTAAGGACGGCACTATCCGGATTTCGGACGCACGATATTTTGCCCGACAGTCGCGCAAAATAGGCGAATTTCACGCAAAATATGCGACTTTCGCGCAAAATATTGTGCGTCGCCGCGACTGTCTAGCAAAATATCAAGTATCGCTTCGTGTGTCGTGTGTCTCCCTTGATGAAAGAAGGACGATATTATAGATGGCACTATCCGGATTCCAGACGCACGATATTTTGCGCAACAGTCGCGCAAAATAGGCGACTGTCGCGCAAAATAGGCGACTGTCGCGCAAAATATCGTGCGTCGCTGCGACTGTCGCGCAAAAATATCGAGTATCGCTTCGTGTGTCGTGTGTCGCCATTGATGAAAGACAGGTGAGATTATAGATGGCACTATGCGGATTCCGTACTATAACGACAGAAATTAAGTGTTTACATGCGCAGAAAACAGTTTTAATCAGAAAGTAATTCACATAAACTACGCGTGATTTAAACAAAAACACATTCATATCGGATAAAAGAAAACAAAATTATAAAACAATTTGACCCACGTGATTTTTTTTTAAATATTAGTATAAATGAAGTATGTGCGTTATTATTTTTGTAACTACAGTCCCTCTATTAACATCAAAGGGATGGTAGTAAAATGGTCATTGTAGAAATTGCATATACCGGTACACAACATTAAAACACGCATTTGAATGCAAATGTAGGAAATTTCAAACAACTGTAAAAACGCACATCTTTAATTATTACAGTACGACCATGTATACAGACATTGCGTTTTCATATATGATCACCATTCAAGGGTACCCTTCAAAAGGACTGGTTCACAGTTTGGCAAATTAATAATTAAACAATTCGTAAATTCAAAACAGAATGTACGCATTATATTCAAACAAGCCATATAACACTCATGCATTGTGTGGCATAAACTGCAAGTGAATAGTTCATTACAAGAAATTACCTTAATTTCAATAACCTTTTCAAATGTATCGTGTTTTATTGAGAAAAAAATTCAACAAGAATAATTTAACTTTGAAAAGTAAGATGTATCCAATAATATGATATAGCGAACAGCTTCATCTCCTTCAGCGCTTTGATTTTCTTTAATGATTTTAATACGATTCAAATGACATTATTAATGATAAAAATAGTTCATAATTGTGTGCAATTAAGAGTAATGTATATTTATATGTGTTAAAATATTTCGCGTGTGTAAACACCAATGAAAATTTTAGAAAATATGCAACAGTTATTGGTACACATTTAATGTACGCGTTTTGTCGGCGCACCCCGTAGCATGTAAATGTTGGCAAGACATCTAGATCTTAGTTTAAAAAAAAACATATAAGCGACACAGCGCTATATGGTCAGAATTTCAATTTTAAAGAGTTCTCTAATACGGATATCTTAATGTAAATCTGACAGCATCCATATTCGGGGTCGCCCTAGGACAAAACTGATCGTGTTCAGCTACGCCATAACATCAAACACAAATAAGCGACACATTGCTGTAGACATCGTAGTTATAATTCTGTATAAAAACATCAAGATATCTTTCATTTTTATCCCCACGCTTTTCGAAGCGTGGGGATATTGTGGTTATCTCCGCCGTCTGTCCGCCCGCCCTGGCCACTATCTCCTCCTACACTATTAGCACTAGAACCTTGAAACTTAAACACATGGTAGCTATGAGCATATGTGCGACGCTGAACTATTTGGAATTTTGATCTGACCCCTGGGTCAAAAGTTATGGGGGTTGGGGTGGGGCCGCGTCAGAAATTATCACTCATTTTTTAAGGTTATTTTACATTTACTTCTTCATTTCTACACCGATTCACTTCAAATTGATACTGGACCTCTCTTATGACAATACGGTCAATCTCAACCATGCATGGCCCCATTCCCAACCCTGGGGCGCCCCACCCACATAGGCCACACCCACCAAAAATTGCCATTTACTATAATTTCTTCATTTCTACACGGATTCACNTCCCCACGCTTTTCGAAGCGTGGGGATATTGTGGTTATCTCCGCCGTCTGTCCGTCCGTCCTGGCCACTATCTCCTCCTACACTATTAGCACTAGAACCTTGAAACTTACACACATGGTAGCTATGAGCATATGTGCGACGGTGAACTATTTGGAATTTTGATCTGACCCCTGAGTCAACAGTTATGGGGGGCGGGGCAGTTTTCCTTATATGGCTATAGTAAAACCTTGTTAACACTCTAGTTTAGGTTATTTTACATTAACTTCTTCATTTCTACACCGATTTACTTCAAATTGATAATGAACACCTCTTATGACAATACGTCAATCTCAACTATGCATGGCCCCATAACCAACCCTGGGGCGCCCCGCCCACATAGACCACGCCCATCAAAAATGTTGTTTTAACATAACTTCTTCATTTATTCACCAATTGACTTGAAATTAAAACTGAACATCTCTTATGACAACACGGTCTATCTCGACCATCCATGTCCACATTACCCACCCCAGGGCCCCGCCACAAAGGCCACGCCAAACCAAAATTGCCTTTTCGTCCGTCCGTTCGTCCTGACCAATATCTCCTCATACACTATTAGCACTAGTTATTTTTAGATTTGATCGAAAATGTGACCCGCCTCCCAGTTTCGCTGAATGGGTAAAGTTCCCCACGGGTACTACTTCCCCGTACCTCAATTATTTTTTCGAACCCCAATTTTTTCGTACCCAATTTGTTTTAGTACTCAATTTTTTGTCCTACCCATTTTTGGCCTACCCTATTTTTTTCGTACCCATTTTTTTTTTCACCCACATATTATTTCGTACCCAATTTTTTCTCGTACCCAATATTTTGTTTTGTCATAATTTTTTCGTACCCACAATTTTCGTACCCAATTTTTGTTTCGTATCCAAAATTTCCGACCCACATACACAATTGTGGTGATGTAGATAAACTTAAATTGATGCTTTTATATCCCTCCTCTTCAAAAGCATCGTCACACCAGTACTGTCAGTACTCAACTATGCATGGCCCCATTACCAACCCTGGGGCGCACCGCCCACATAGACCACGCCCACCCAAAATTTTCTTTTAACATAACTTCTTCATTTATTCACCAATTTATGCGGCGTGGGGATACGCGTCGGCCTCTGCCGCGCCATTTCTAGTTAAGATTGAAATGTCTGAATATATTTCATACAGTCATTATTTTCAACGACAACGGTTTCAACGTTCCATGTTGATTTTTGTCTCTTCATCTTAAACTGACAACATTACTGCAAATTATGGAAGGCAACACATACTATTTTAAAGTCTATTATACATAGTTTTCACAATAACTCCTGAACGATTTTAAATAAATACATTGAATAATTTGTTTAATAAGCAAAAGTATTTTTTAGACAATAAATATTACATAATTATATTATTTTTATAATTTACAAAAGCAAACTTACACATTATTATAACTATCTTTTGAGTTCCTTAAAGCGTTGCTTGTCTTTTTCTGGCTATGCAGTTTCATCGTCAAAGGTTAGGCATCTTTTGGATAATTATTATTATTAAATTATAATTTATATTTATTTCTCGAAAATAAAACTCATATGAATTTTAGTATTCCGTGGAAGATTATTAGCCATTGTATTAACGATTTATACTGAACATTAACAGAAAGTCACTTCCACTATTAAATTGTTTCTTACATATAAATGTTTTTATCTTTTAAGAATCGAAGTTTTGGTATTTTGCCGATGTATACATGCTGCCAAGTATCGTGTGAATCACAAACATCATTACACAAATCGTATCTCGCTTTATAATTATGACATGCATACTTGTGAAGTCTGCATCGCATGCGAAACTACGTGTATTCAGTTAACATATTTTTATACCTATGACAATGCAGTAATGAATAATGGTATGCATATTTACTGATAAATAATTATACATGAGTATCATTCGTTGCACAGTATATAAATCGGAATAATGATAAACGTGACAATGTATTTGAAAAAAAATAACCGCGTTGAAAACACAATTAAATTATTATTTAGCAATTAACACACAAACTCGAAGTATGATTTTGTCACCAAACTTTTGTTTACATTTTAAATAAGTGCTTGTTATTACTAAACAGCAAGAATGCGAAAATATATAGTTATGCCCAAAATTATATAGAAAATGCTTCTCTTGATGTTATTGCACTGAAAACATATACTGATAGGCGTTTGCTCATCACAACATTGTGTGACATTAATTCCACCTATTTTAAATATTTACTTTAGAAAAAAAAACTTTTTTTTTCTAAAATGATATACATGAAATAAACGTTTATTTCTGAACTGTTAATTTTTATTTACGTTAGAAATTGACGTACATTGGACAAACCACACCAAATATTTACATGTTGGCCAATACAGCCAACAACTAATTAATGAAGCCTCGGTATATTGTTTAAAAAATCATAAGAAAGAACGGAGTATACGTAAACGTTCGTACCAACTGTTTGTTTTTTTGAAATTCTGCTTGCTGACAAGAAAATACATTTGAGATTGCCTAATCCAGTGTTATTGAGCCACCTACATTTGAGATTGCCTAATCCAGTGTTATTGAGACATCTTACTACCGGTTGTTACTACTAGAGTTCTCTATCGCAAACGTAATCAGGCAATATACTGGTCTGAGAATTATAAGTCAATGACAAATACAGCTGATATATGCTACCGGTACACTATATTTCTTTAGAACTATATTAAATTATTTTCAAACTAGGAGACCTCATCAAAGGGATGCGTTCATGTTATTACACGTTTGGGACTAAATTGTGTATGAAGAATCGCATTGCTTATAAATACGTTCATCCAAAACTCTCCGCAACGACTCGCGCATTATCCTGCAGTCGCATATGTCTTAAAAGGACACGTGAAACAGAAGTATGAACACAGAAAAAAAAGAAAACATGCAGGTACTTCCGAAATGTAAAACGTGTGCGAAGATTTTTTATTGAAATGTGGTCGTAGAATGATTCACATCAGCATTTAAATGTCTGTTTAAAAAACATTGTGGCACCTCGTATTAATTTGATAAAACATATTTAAATTACAAAGCGGACATAGCAGAAGATAAAATAAATGTTAGGATATGCCGCATCATATGCGCATATATTTATGCTTTCCCCTTGTTTCACATCAAACATCCAGTCCTTGAGAATAGAAGCGGTGAGACGTTGAGGAATGCATGGGTGGGCCAAGTTAAACCGAAGTCAATCCTTTTGTTTTGACCGCTTCATCTCCGCAGACAGAGGGTTTCTGGGGAATGGATTCTATCATGAAAATAAGTTAGCAAAGGGTGATTATAGAAAATATCGGATAAATATAACCAAATCATTTTTTCTTACCATTTTTTTTTTATAGATTTTGTTAACAAAGGCAGATTCAAGTTTATTTCGAAAATCACGACTTGTCTTTTTTTTAATATATTTGTACAAACATTTTTTATTTATGGTTGTTATTGTTTATATAGACAATAGAGAAACGAATTTGAAGTACGTTACTTTAATAATGTGCTCCTGTTTGATTTCCATATCACTGGTACTTGAAGAGGCTTCATTTCGTCGTCATCCAGAAACTCGCCTTCTATACTTGTTTAACCGAAAACAAGCTTGGAAAGCATTTCATGTTTTCATCTGTCCGTTCTAGGTAACCATCGAGTGCCTGAGTAATCGAGAAATAAAACATTATTATATCTTATAAACTGAACTGCAATCACTTTCTAATAGAAAATAGGAATAATAAATCCCAGAAACATTGTCAGAAAGGACATTATTGTCAGCTATGATAAGACAATGCTTTAAAATGTGTTCGTTTGGGATAACCCGAAAGGCACCGTCGGTCTTATTATGCACAGTCTTTTACTGTAATAATTATAGATATACATCCTTATATCTTCTTGTAAAAACATCACAAAACTAAATAAAGGAATCAATCAACCAGCCCACCTGCCATGCTGTGGGTCGCGTTATTCAGTTATCCAAATCATAGCCTGACACGATTCTGGACAATACATAAAACGCCACATAAAATATCAAAATAATGAACACTATAGTCACCGCTTGGAAACGGTCAATGCATTACTCAGACCGTCTCAGGAAAGGTTCTCCCCACCTCCCAAAGTTGTGAACTATGCATACACGGAGCATTGGTGAATAGCTTCACTCCCACTTATCAATATTACAAATGGTTGATTCCGTCTATCTTTTTCTTTTAATAAACGAGTTACATACGAGAAAAACAAGAGATGTGTTTGTCAGAAACACAATGCCCCCTTCTGTGCCGCTTTGAAGCCATAAATTTGACTTCTGACCTCGAAGGATGACCTTGACCTTGAACTTTCACCACTCAAAATGTGCAGCTCCATGAGATACACATGCATGCCAAATATCAAGTTTCTAATTTCAATATTGCATAAGTTCTGATCAATTTTAAAGTTTTCGGACGGACGGACAGACTGACTGACGGACATACGGACTGACGGACAGTTAAAAAACTATATGCAACCCTTCGGGGGCATAAACATGGAATATAAACGTATGCATACGCGATAAGTATAAACAACATTATACAATACCTGCTCCCGACATCGTCAGCTAAAAGGCCATGTATGGTCAAACAAACGGCTTCCAAGCCTTGGAGACGTCGCGAAGATTTCAGATGATGAACACTGATACTGGTAGCTGTCTCCAAAAATTGCTAAGTGTGCACTTTGCCTTTAAACCAGCACGCTGTTATCTTAAACACATATAGCTTTATTTGACCGAGCAAGTCGTCCATTTTCCGGTTCAATATCATGGTCAACCGAATGCAGTATGTGATCGAACTTACCGGTACCTACATTTTGACCTTTACTTATATCTGTTCATATCAACCACCGACATGTTATCAGATATAATAATGCAGTTATCAATATGTGACGGTAATTTTAAATTAAATTTTATGTAAGTACGGAAGTACAAATAAGTTAACCCATAGTCTGCATCGAACAACACATGATCCTAAGACACGGGATGCACAGTATATATANGGTTTCAACGTTCCATGTTGATTTTTGTCTCTTCATCTTAAACTGACAACATTACTGCAAATTATGGAAGGCAACACATACTATTTTAAAGTCTATTATACATAGTTTTCACAATAACTCCTGAACGATTTTAAATAAATACATTGAATAATTTGTTTAATAAGCAAAAGTATTTTTTAGACAATAAATATTACATAATTATATTATTTTTATAATTTACAAAAGCAAACTTACACATTATTATAACTATCTTTTGAGTTCCTTAAAGCGTTGCTTGTCTTTTTCTGGCTATGCAGTTTCATCGTCAAAGGTTAGGCATCTTTTGGATAATTATTATTATTAAATTATAATTTATATTTATTTCTCGAAAATAAAACTCATATGAATTTTAGTATTCCGTGGAAGATTATTAGCCATTGTATTAACGATTTATACTGAACATTAACAGAAAGTCACTTCCACTATTAAATTGTTTCTTACATATAAATGTTTTTATCTTTTAAGAATCGAAGTTTTGGTATTTTGCCGATGTATACATGCTGCCAAGTATCGTGTGAATCACAAACATCATTACACAAATCGTATCTCGCTTTATAATTATGACATGCATACTTGTGAAGTCTGCATCGCATGCGAAACTACGTGTATTCAGTTAACATATTTTTATACCTATGACAATGCAGTAATGAATAATGGTATGCATATTTACTGATAAATAATTATACATGAGTATCATTCGTTGCACAGTATATAAATCGGAATAATGATAAACGTGACAATGTATTTGAAAAAAAAAATAACCGCGTTAAAAACACAATTAAATTATTATTTAGCAATTAACACACAAACTCGAAGTATGATTTTGTCACCAAACTTTTGTTTACATTTTAAATAAGTGCTTGTTATTACTAAACAGCAAGAATGCGAACATATATAGTTATGCCCAAAATTATATAGAAAATGCTTAATTCTCTTGATGTTATTGCACTGAAAACATATACTGATAGGCGTTTGCTCATCACAACATTGTGTGACATTAATTCCACCTATTTTAAATATTTACTTTAGAAAAAAAACTTTTTTTTTTCTAAAATGATATACATGAAATAAACGTTTATTTCTGAACTGTTAATTTTTATTTACGTTAGAAATTGACGTACATTGGACAAACCACACCAAATATTTACATGTTGGCCAATACAGCCAACAACTAATTAATGAAGCCTCGGTATATTGTTTAAAAAATCATAAGAAAGAACGGAGTATACGTAAACGTTCGTACCAACTGTTTGTTTTTTTGAAATTCTGCTTGCTGACAAGAAAATACATTTGAGATTGCCTAATCCAGTGTTATTGAGCCACCTACATTTGAGATTGCCTAATCCAGTGTTATTGAGACATCTTACTACCGGTTGTTACTACTAGAGTTCTCTATCGCAAACGTAATCAGGCAATATACTGGTCTGAGAATTATAAGTCAATGACAAATACAGCTGATATATGCTACCGGTACACTATATTTCTTTAGAACTATATTAAATTATTTTCAAACTAGGAGACCTCATCAAAGGGATGCGTTCATGTTATTACACGTTTGGGACTAAATTGTGTATGAAGAATCGCATTGCTTATAAATACGTTCATCCAAAACTCTCCGCAACGACTCGCGCATTATCCTGCAGTCGCATATGTCTTAAAAGGACACGTGAAACAGAAGTATGAACACAGAAAAAAAAGAAAACATGCAGGTACTTCCGAAATGTAAAACGTGTGCGAAGATTTTTTATTGAAATGTGGTCGTAGAATGATTCACATCAGCATTTAAATGTCTGTTTAAAAAACATTGTGGCACCTCGTATTAATTTGATAAAACATATTTAAATTACAAAGCGGACATAGCAGAAGATAAAATAAATGTTAGGATATGCCGCATCATATGCGCATATATTTATGCTTTCCCCTTGTTTCACATCAAACATCCAGTCCTTGAGAATAGAAGCGGTGAGACGTTGAGGAATGCATGGGTGGGCCAAGTTAAACCGAAGTCAATCCTTTTGTTTTGACCGCTTCATCTCCGCAGACAGAGGGTTTCTGGGGAATGGATTCTATCATGAAAATAAGTTAGCAAAGGGTGATTATAGAAAATATCGGATAAATATAACCAAATCATTTTTTCTTACCATTTTTTTTTTATAGATTTTGTTAACAAAGGCAGATTCAAGTTTATTTCGAAAATCACGACTTGTCTTTTTTTTAATATATTTGTACAAACATTTTTTATTTATGGTTGTTATTGTTTATATAGACAATAGAGAAACGAATTTGAAGTACGTTACTTTAATAATGTGCTCCTGTTTGATTTCCATATCACTGGTACTTGAAGAGGCTTCATTTCGTCGTCATCCAGAAACTCGCCTTCTATACTTGTTTAACCGAAAACAAGCTTGGAAAGCATTTCATGTTTTCATCTGTCCGTTCTAGGTAACCATCGAGTGCCTGAGTAATCGAGAAATAAAACATTATTATATCTTATAAACTGAACTGCAATCACTTTCTAATAGAAAATAGGAATAATAAATCCCAGAAACATTGTCAGAAAGGACATTATTGTCAGCTATGATAAGACAATGCTTTAAAATGTGTTCGTTTGGGATAACCCGAAAGGCACCGTCGGTCTTATTATGCACAGTCTTTTACTGTAATAATTATAGATATACATCCTTATATCTTCTTGTAAAAACATCACAAAACTAAATAAAGGAATCAATCAACCAGCCCACCTGCCATGCTGTGGGTCGCGTTATTCAGTTATCCAAATCATAGCCTGACACGATTCTGGACAATACATAAAACGCCACATAAAATATCAAAATAATGAACACTATAGTCACCGCTTGGAAACGGTCAATGCATTACTCAGACCGTCTCAGGAAAGGTTCTCCCCACCTCCCAAAGTTGTGAACTATGCATACACGGAGCATTGGTGAATAGCTTCACTCCCACTTATCAATATTACAAATGGTTGATTCCGTCTATCTTTTTCTTTTAATAAACGAGTTACATACGAGAAAAACAAGAGATGTGTTTGTCAGAAACACAATGCCCCCTTCTGTGCCGCTTTGAAGCCATAAATTTGACTTCTGACC
>VMBQ01013155.1:0-12404 GCA_007657795.1 Dreissena rostriformis
ACGGGCGTATAAAAATCAATTTCAATATTTATTATTATTTTACTTACCTTATACATAACATTATGCTAGGGAAGTTTCCTATTATTATCTATGTATCATTAAAACTTAGCATCCTGTACCTTTATCAACGATAGGACAGTATCCTGTTATTCTCTATGTATCATATAAACCTAGCGTCCTCTACCTTTATTGTTGACGACCTTGACCTTCTCGATCAGCTGATCATCGAGAATATCAAACTCCTCCCCGTCCACTGTGTAACGAGAGGATGGATGCTGAAAATAAGGTCAATATTATAAATTGTAACGAATCTTTTTACACAAAAATCATGAAAAGATAAGATGGGTGCTGTTAATAAGGTCAATAAATTGTAACCAAATTTGTGAACACAAAAATCTTAAGAAGAAATTTGTTTATATTCAATGACCGGGCCTTTTTTCCTTCTTAGAAAATGGCATTTTTTTCGCAAATTTGAGAATTCGCGACTCAAATTTTCACTATTTAAAGAAGTTTGTGACTCAAATTTTCACAATTTTGAAAAGTTTGTGACTTATTTTTTTTTCACATTTTTTAACAGTTCATGACTCATTTTTTCACTATTTTGAAACGTTTGCAACAATAATTTGTTCACAAAGCCGCTTCACAAAAATGGGAACAAAAAGCCCTAAATGGAGAGCATATTAAATGCCAAAAATCATCTCTCTATCTTATAAGAAATCAGACTTTTATGTGATAAACCTCTGTAACGATATTACAAGTTCCTTTAGCAGGGCAGCGTAAACAACCATTTACCAAATATAAATGTCATGACAAATACAAGTAAATAATTGTGATATTGAGTGATCTTCAACAAGTCATCTCCAACAGGTTAAAACAAGTCTTATATAAACAAGGGGCTGAATGTTCAATTAAAATTTACAAAACAAAGGACGTCGAAAAGAATTAAAGCACACACAAAAAGAATACAACTTGATAAGATGCTTAACCACCATACAACATCAAATCTGTGCTGGCAACTTACCCTTCTGACATATTCCTTTTTGAAAAAAATACAGACATTTAAACAACATTACAAGTACATGGTTTTTGTTTTTTAATTGCATGAACAACCGAAAACCAACATTAACCCTTTGAGCGCTGGAACTGGATTTTGAAGGCCTTTGCAAACAGTTTGGATCCAGATGAGACGCCACAGAACGTGGCGTCTCATCAGGATCCAAACTGTTTGCTGTTCTGATAGTATTCTTTGAAAAAATTCGAAGAAAATGCTAATTTTAGAAATTCAGCAGACGACATTTTAGCAGATGACAAATTTCCCAGCATGCAAAGTGTTAAAAGATTAACATTTGAAAGCATAACTTGTATTTAAATTAAACTGCAAAATCTTAGGTAAGATTTTTGAAAAGTAACAGTTCATTTAATTTAGAACAACACATTTTTATACCTTAAACGAATAATAATTTTATTATGGTTATTTACAAATATTTAACAAGGACTTCAAAAATAATAAATGATAAAGTCAGGACTGAACTGTTGATTCTTGTATTAATTTCAAAATAATTGTTAAGTAGGTGTTGTTTGTTTGTTTATTTGGAGGTTTTCACTGTTTTCAGTGGTATCAATGCGGTCAGTTAACCTACTCAAACTTTTTCTATGTTAGCTAGTTAACCAGTATTAAGTGTGCACACACTTATGTAAGTGAATGAATGACAACTTCCCTACTTCAATTAGAACAAGGGGAAGTTAAGAAGAAACAAGGATATCAGTAAAACTGATGGATGCTCCCCAATGATGCTTTGTCCATATATGGGTTAATTGTGTGAACAAAATAAAATATAAAAAAAGGGCCATAACTCTGTGAAAAATCATCCGACCAAACTGGCTGATAATATGCACATCTCCTTTTGGTAGTGAAGCTTCCCATAAAGTTTCATTGAATTCTGGTCATTAGTTGCTGAGAAATAGCCCAGACAAGAATTGCACTATATGTACAGTTAATGGAAAATTTCAAAGGGCCATAACTCTGTGAAAAATCATCCGACCAGAACAGGCTGATAATATGCACTCCCCTCTTGGTAGTGAAGCTTCCCATAAAGTTTAATTGAATTCCGGTCATAAATTGCTGAGAAATAGCCCGGACAAAAATTGTGCACGGATGCACGCACGCACGGACAGACAAAGCGGCGACTATATGCTCCCCCCAAAAATTTCGGGGGAGCATAAAAATGTAATGAGCAAATTATGTGGCAGGGCCCAGAATCGAATCCTTGTATTTGTGGTACTTCGATTTGTGTAATGAAATATCAATTACATATCAAGGAGCATGATTAACATGAAGGTGTGCTTACATCTCTTGTTTTGGAGATCTTCCACACTCCTCCGGGCAAATCGTCGGACACAAAGTTGTCAGTAATGACACGTCGAGAGACAAGATTCTTCTTAGCATGGCTGACATGCCGGTGCACCTTTATAAGAACAAATAAACACTTTTTATACTCTAGGTTAAGGGAAAAAAAAAGATTATTTCCCACTTAAATAAAGTTATAAATAAAACATTTATTTATCAAAGGCAATTAGTTTTATTTTTAATTCAATTTTTCCCAACACATAATCCATAAATTCTGTCTATTATACTCTGTTGGTCCTTGTACAACTTATTCTTGAGCCTCGCTCTGTGAAAACGGGGTTAAATGCATGTGGGTAAAGTGTTGTCCCAGATTGCCTGTGGGGTCCGCACGGACTAATCAGGGACAACACGTTTTGCCTTTTTGTATTTTTCAATCACAGGAAAACTTTCCTCAACAAAAATCCAGTTAAGGCGGAAAGTGTCGTCCCTGATCAGCCTGTGCAGACTGCACAGGCTAATCTGGGACAACACTTTACGCACATGCATTTAAACCCCGCTTTCTCAGAGCCATATTCATATATAATTTCATATCCATTTAATTCAATTGATTAAATTTCACTCTGATAAATACCCTTATGATTTATACATGAACACATTTTAATTATATGAAACAAACATCAATTATTGTTTTTTACAAGCATTATCTGCAATCTTACATTTCATGGAATTCTTATAATATGGAATTGATGTATCTGCTATCATTTTGTACACCCGACACACTGGTTTCAAATGATGCCCTTGATTTTTTTAAACGCTTGTGTATTTTCATTATGTTTAATTAATTGTTTTACCTGATTTGTTTGATCACAGAATGCTTGCAAATCCACATTACTGCAGGGATTTTCTGAATCTGTAGGTAAGAACAATTTCATATTAAACTTGTATACATCAATTGAGGCGAAAATTACCTGACTTGTATGGGACTATGTTGAAGGCTGCACATTATGTAAAGAATTTATGAAGTCAAAAATGTTTTTTATTCCAATAACAATCACTATTAAAAGGTTAAATAGTTAACAAAGTTAACATATTGATAGTTATCACTTATTATAATAAGACATTGGCTCAGATAAGAAATTAAACTCACATTTGGCAAAATCATATTTTAAGATTTTTGCCTTTAACAGCAAATTATAAAAAAAAATAATTGAAAACAAATTTTCATAAACATGTTATTTTGCTTCGTAAAACATTTTTTTTGTCATACACATTATTCACAACATCTTCTATTTGAGTAACTGCAGTGAAATTAAAACACATTTTATTAGTTTGTTCTAACAAATCAAGGGTTCAGTGCGAAAATGTTGTATCAGTGTAACATGTCTATACAAGATACACCAGTTTCACACTCAACCCACAAAATCCAGACAACGATCTACAGTTACCTTTCTGATGTTTAGCAGACTTGGTGATCCCAAGTGCCGTGTGGGGACGTACGAGACTCGTGTCTTTCTTAGCAGAGTCTTGGGAGGAGAAGGCACTTTGACCCACTACGTTACGCTCATGTTCGGCCTGAAATGTAAATGAACCATGCTCTTGGAAAATGGGGCTAAATGCACGTGCGTAAAGTGTTGTCCCAGATTAGCCTGTGCAGTCCGCACAGGCTAATCAGGGACGACACTTTCTGCCCTAAACTGGATTTTCGCTGTGAAAAGACTTCATTTAAACTAAATATACCATAACAGCGGAAAGTCATCCCTGATTTGCCTGTGAGGAACTGCACAGGCTAATCTGGGACAATATTAACTTAATATCAACTTAACGCACACGCATTAAGCCCCATTTTCACTGAGTGAGGCTCAAATACATGAACTTGGTGAAATTTTATTCCTCACAATTCACAGATTACAAACAATTAAACACTACATGTTACTAAAAAGGAAACAAACTTTGTCACAAACGTCAGTTCCTTTTACCCTAAATGAGAGCATCAGACTGATATTTTGAATTTGTTTCATAAATGCCATGCTTAATGAATAGTTATTGAGTAAGTGAAAATCAAATAGATACATTTGTGTATTTCAAAGAAGAATACTGAAGAACATACAGATAAGTGCAAGGCTTAATTCCTCTCACTCAGGGAGGTGCATAAAAACGTCATGTATCACAGAATAGTTATCTTAACCCTTTGCATGCTGGGAAATTTTTCGTCTGCTAAAATGTTGTCTGCTGAATTTCTAAAATTAGCATTTCTTCGATTTTTTTTCAAAGAATACTATCAGAATAGCAAACAGTTTGGATTCTGATGAGACGCCACGTTCTGTGGCGTCTCATCTGGATCCAAACTGTTTGCAAAGGCCTTCAAAATTCGGTTCCCGCAGTGAAAGGGTTAATAACAGAATTGTAGAGATCAATGCAAAGTAAATAAATAATTGACAAGTTCTACTCGTGCGACTGACAGCATAAAATCATATTTTATATAATGATCAGATTACATGCTCACACATACAGCTCTATAGTTGGTTTCCAGCTGAGTCTGTTTCTTGAGTTTGTCGAGCTTGTTGACTCTCTTGCGAACTTCTGTCTGGAAATGCTTCAGTCTTGCCTGCTTTTCTAACTGTACTTGCCGCAGCCTTAGTTCTTCTTCCTGGGCAGATATCTGGAATAAACAAGAGTTGATTGGAGTACAGGGCTTTTTCTCATCATTTTGGGAACATGACATTTACCCATAATATTGTGAACTTTAACCCTTTTAGCGCTGAAACCGAATTTTAAAGGCCTTTGCAAACAGTTTGGATTCAGATGAGACGCCTCATCAGGATCCAAACTGTTTGCTATTCTGATAGTATTCTTTGAAAAAAAATCGAAGAAAATGCTAATTTTAGAAATTCAGCACACAACATTTTAGCAGATGACAAATATCCCAGCATGCAAAGGGTTAATGTCAATAATCTCTAAATTGGGAATATCCTCGATGTATCTAAAATCGCAATATATGTTGATTCGCGGCCTTTTTTGTTTTGATATTAGTGATGTCACATTTACTACAAAGTGTTCTCGATCATATTTGCTGTCTTAAATAAAAAAATAAGATTTAAACAGGTGTTTATCACTATGTCTTCGTAGATGTAACAAAATTAAACATTTTTTGTTATGCCCATTGGCATTTATATTACCATGGAAATACAATATTTTCTTAGTTTATCAATAACTTTTTTTTACTGTTTACCTCTCGGCTGCAAGTGTTTATGTCCATGAATGATAGTCACGTGACTGAAATTTTATAGTAAGGCCAAGCATCTCAACATATATGGTTTTGAAACTCACACCTGTAACACCATTTTTTGGTTTATTTTAGAAACATCCACAGCCTACAAGGATTTTCTTTTTTTAACTGTAGAACAAACAAATAAGATCAGTAAAAAATCCAAAAGCTAACCTCGAAAAACAAATGTCTTTTTAATTGAAACATGCCGGCGGTTTTAAATTTCCGACACAAATTATTTGTTTACAGCGCGAATTTCATGGCACACTGATTCAGCCATTACCGGATCACTCAGGTCTTTATCGGATTACATGTGTATCGTGTTATTTCTTAAAATTCGACCCAGCATTTGTAAAAAATATTGCAAGATATGTACATTTCAAGAAAGGAAATTCATTTCTGCGTTATATATATAAGACCCAGCTCATGGAAATCGCTGCACAATTAATGAAGTAATGGCTGTTCAAAGCGATGCACTCTATATTTGGGTTAACTTGAGTTGATTACCTTGTTATGTATATATATTTGATAGTGAAAAATATGTTTTCAGAGAAATTGATTTTTCATTATAATTTGATTATTTTTCATTCAAAATGATGTTTTTACTAAAAAAATATCATAGCCACAAGCTAACCACCTGTGTATTGGACATCTTCAATTGAGTTTATATGTAGTTTGAGACACTCCCCACATTCCTGAATATGGGTCACCACATGTCTGTTATTCACTAAATCACGAGTTGCAGCTTTCATGCTTATTTTATATGGTACGCATCAATTTGGTTTCTGAGCATTCTTACTTTTGTAAAGGACACATTTTACTAAAATATTACGTCAATGAACATTATGTTTACCAAACAAAATCTTCAAAATTCAAGAAACCATATGTCTTCTCTTTTCCTTTTATCACAAAAATGGTGGGTACATACAGGGGTTCTGAAATATTTTAAGAGTCTACTTGTCCACGGACAAGTTAGATCCACAAATTCACTTGTCCGTACCAAAGAAGTACTTGTCCGTACTTTTAAGATAGATAAAGGAAAAGATCATTAAGCAAATAATAGAAGTTAACAAAAGTGTATGTTTGTATTATACAAACATACACTTTTGTTAACTTCTATTTTAACTTATAAACATAGTTACCTAGAAAATTCACATGAACAAAAAATACAAGCAAGATGTGCATATAATAAGAACACTTTTAAGTCACACATGATACCATCTCGTATATTTAATAATCTCAGCATGACTTGAAAATTCACTTGAAATGAAATAATCTCAGTTAATGTATGTGACTAGAATTTCTAACCTGGCTGACCATTAAATAAACCACTATTTTTATCCGCTAATAAAGGAAACTTCTTACAAAGTTTACATTTACACACACCGGCAACGTTTTCAAGCCAAGGGAAATCAATAAGCCAAGACTCAACAAATAATCGTTTCCGCTTGGCGTCATAGGATTTATCATATTCATACTTGGTTTGTTCTCTTCTTATTTGACGCCGAACTGATTTTATCATTGATCTGATTCGCGTCATGGCTTGACGTTGAAGTGGTTTTATTTTAAAAAGAAATCTAATGTTCGCTGCATGTCGGTAGAACATGTATGCGGCCATTTGCAATGTACGAAAAATGTTATCTTATGCGTGATTGGCTGTTGCTTTACACATCTGCGTTGGTTAACCAACTAAAAATGTTATCTTATGCGTTATAGCCTGGACTGGTTTACTACATTCAATAATTATTATCGGAAAATTACCTACCTTGCAGTTGAAAAGGTGTGCCAGTCCGCAGATTAATCATTAGCTATTTACATATAAACTTTTGTTTTTTATTTTTGGAAAAAAAGAGTAGTTTCGTTCTCGAAAAATGTTTACCATGGAAATTTTACTTGTCCCTGGACAAGCCAGCTTTGAAAAACTGCTTGTCCGGAAGGGGATATTGACGACTTGGACAACTCGGACAGCTTATTTCAGAACCCCTGACATACGTCACCTTGTTTTGCTTTCGAAAAAAGAAACAGTTTTAACCATTGAAACACGTCAACAACAACATGAATCGACTGAACAATGATAGGCTTTTTGTATTCAAGTCATTGAAAACTATAAATCTTAACATAAATAAAAGAATTTTGCAAAACACTTTAAACCTATCCGTTACTCACTAAAATCCGCTATACACCAATCAACTGTATGGCTTTTAACATTTACGACATCATTTCAAATGCTTCCGGGTGAAACCATGTTTATTACCGGTTTACAAGACTTGAGGTACTTTACTCAATAACACAAATGTTATGGCCCATTGCCCAAATAACTAACTTACTAAACCACAGACACATGCATTTGCCGATTTGGCAACATGTTAGGGCATGTTTTGAGATAAAAGAAAGGACATACCACTGCCTCTGGTTCTCGTTGTGCGGGCTCGGCTTCAACCCAGGCCCCCACAGCTCTCACTTCTACATTTCTATTACCCATGACATCTGTACTTATCACGGGTTTTGAAATTTTCCTTAAAGTGACAGCATCTTTCCTTCCTTTTGACGCCATTTTTATACAATGTGTGTTTCGTATCTCCTTCGGAAGAGCTATCAGACAAGACGGTTACGACCGATCAATTGTACACTGCCAAAACGGTCAGCGAAATAAAGTTACGTTGATTTTAATTTTATAATTACATAAACTCACGTTAAATACCTAGTCTATGGAATTTCTAGTGCCCGTTTATTGCTCCATTGCTCTATTTGTATTTATATTTTAACGACAGGGTTTTCTCTGTACTGTACCTGTGTGTGTACCGGGTATTTCGAAATGTATTTATGTCCTTCCGCGCCTGAGGTTGATTCATATGAGTAATCGGAGTGTGTCCCAGTACTCATACCTAATTAACTTACAAGACTTACGAAATTTGGGACACATTTTTTTAATACAACTGAGTTTCCTTATTGTTTTCATTTAGTAGGTGCCAGAAGACTGGAAGAGCGCACTTGTCACACCGCTATTTAAGAAGGGAGACAAGAGTAACCCGTCCAATTATCGACCAGTCTCGCCTACATCAATCTGCAGCAAAATTATGGAACACATTATCCATAGCCACGTGATGAGTTTCCTCGACGCTAACAATCTCCTCGTCGACCAACAGCATGGCTTCCGGAAGAAGAGATCCTGCGAGTCGCAACTCATCACCACTGTCCAGGAGCTCGCAGCAGGCCTGAACAACAAACAACAAATTGACGCAATACTGCTTGACTTCTCCAAGGCTTTCGACAAAGTCCCCCATCGACGTTTATCAGCCAAGCTCCACCACTACTGGATCAGGGGAAAGACCCTGGGATGAATCGAAAGTTTCCTCGTACACCGACAACAACAGGTGGTACTCGACGGTAAGACATCGTCTCCAGCACAAGTGACATCAGGCGTCCTGCAAGGTACAGTCCTAGGACCCCTCCTGTTCCTAGTCTACATCAACGACTTGCCAGGCAGAGTCTGCTCCACAGCACGCCTCTTCGCAGATGACTGCCTACTATACAGGACCTTCGGCTCCGCGGATGATTGCAGTGCACTACAAGAGGATATGGACCGCCTACAAGACTGGGAGCAGGACTGGCAAATGATGTTCAACCCAGACAAGTGCGAGATGATCCGCATCACCAAAAAGTGAAAAGTAATAGACAAGCCTTACTCCATCCATGGCCAAACACTGAAGCAGACAAAGAAGGCAAAGTACCAAGGCGTTACGATCGACAGCACACTCTCCTGGAAAAGCCATATCGACTCTACAGCAAAGAAGGCGAACTCAACAACTGCCTTTCTCCGCCGGAACTTATCACACTGCCCACATGACATCAAGGCAACATGCTTCAAGACACTGGTCAGACCTAAGCTCGAGTATGCGTCGTCAGTATGGGACCCACACACAAAGGCTAACATCAGCAAACTCGAGAATTGTCAACGGAGAGCAGCCAGGTTCTGCACAGGCGACTATCGCAATACCAGCAGTGTCACTGCTATGATGAGTCAACTGAGCTGGGACACCTTAGCATCCCGCCGCTAACAAACCAAAGCAGTCATGATGTATAGAGTCATAAACAACCTGGTTGATATCCGAGCCCAACACATACTGATCCCTACTGGAGTACACACCAGGGGCCACGCCAACAGATACCTACAACCATTTACCAGCGTAGATTCCTACAAGTTCTCCTTCTTCCCCTCCGGAATCCGACTTTGGAACAGCCTACCAGAAGGAGTTATGTCAGCCCCGTCCCTAGAGGTCTTCCAGACAAGGATGGGTGCGCTGCATGAGACACTCTGGAGCAAGATGTTTTTAACCAGATTTTAACTGCACATATGTTCCCTTCACTCATGTACAAATTCACAATTGTGCGACGATGCTCCAGAGGGGCCCAGCACTTAATACGGAAGAAGAAGAGTTGTTAATGAAAAATTTTCAATTCTGATGTAGTCATGTGTTGTGTGTGTGGGGGGGGGGGCAGGAGTAACCGGAGGAAACCCCAAATGTCTGACCACCAACCGAACTCACATGTTTCCGGGAACGGTTCGCATAGAGGAGACACTGCGCTAAACGGGCAGCCCGTACAGCTGTACCTTTGTATTGATCAGCGCAGATAAGGCCCGAAGCACTGTGACCACAGTGGGGTGTCAGTACACAGAGATATAGTACATGGGATGTGTGTGTATCTCAAACTTTACAGTGTATTTACAGGTCATCGCCGAGTCTAAACGACTACCGTATGTGCTGACCTGTCCCTGTGACCTTTGAGGGGACCAGTGTACGATGGCCAATGAGACCTTCACGTGCACTGGTAGACAATTTAAAGGCAATTCATGTCTGGCTGCCCTTTAAAGGACAAAGTAACTCCGCCAAAGGAGTGCTGACAATTTGACAATGAGCGTAAGTAAACAGCCTCAAGTAAATCTGCTCTTATTGATTGCGATGTGTATAACAAGACGTTTAGGGAAACCAGTTTTAACACATAATTGAACTCATTTTTTTTTTTTTTTTATTTAATTTACGAATAAACAAGCAATTTACATGTTGCATCAAGTGTTAAGTATGTATTTGTAATACTAACGGAACTTGGACAATTTAAATGAATGTTTGCGAGTTGGTAAGTAATTCACCCGCTAAAAAGCGATTGTATATAAAAAAAAATCGATCCCTGTTTTGTCGTTTTTAGTGAACTATTTTCCTATTCAACGATAGAGACCAATTAAATCTCGTTTATTTCTAAGCTAGCTCAGTTGTGTTAGCGCTGGACTACACATCTGAGAATCGCAGGTTCGACGGACCACAGAACGTGGGTGTGGAATGGTCATAATATTCTTTTTACGGCCATTTTTCCCCTTCGTGTATGGCAGTTGGCAATGACCGTTATAAGTATGTGAACATAGTACTGGCCAAACATCTATCTCATTATATGTATGAGTTGGTTTACTGACCACAGTGGTATGATCGAAATGCTGTTGAAAACGAAAAAAAAATCCAACCAAACAAACACAACGAACAATTCTATCGATGGATTTGGTATGATTTATAAAAGCAAAAATAACAATAGAACACTTAATTTTCACAATATGTAAGCATCAGTCAAATATTATAGACATTTTACGATTATTTTCAAGGAAATTATATAATCAGAAGAAAATTAAAATAAGTTATATTTGAAGTTATTATTGAGACAAACTACACATTTACATTGTCAAATTGGTCTGCATAGATATGACATGTGTAATAGCAATTGTCTTTGTAAATAATGTGTCAAAACTAAATAACAATACATCATGTAATACAGTTCAAATGTTAGTATATATTTTTTAGTACCCGTATTCGCAAAGCTCTTTAGGAAAAACTTAACTGTAACGTTAGTTTGTGAACACATTTTTAACATCAAAGAGTTCTGAAGATTGAAGTAAATCTTAGGTTTATTTTTTTATTAATCATGTATTATAGCAATTACACCACGTTACTCTCTCACGTGCTGCACGTGATGTTATAGACGGTGACGTCAACGATGGACGGATTAATGGCAGTAATTGCAAAGTTGTTCCAGTTGTGACAAGCAGCGCCTGAAAATTAATGCAAATAATTATGTCATATTGTAGATTTCACAAATAATATATTTCATAAACCGTTTATATATTTGTCATATTTTAGAGTTGAATATGCGACTAGCCTAAAAAAAACGGGTAATGTGCAGAATAGGCCGCCTATTTTATTAATAGTAAATCAATAATTACCGGTAGCTGGTTTTCAAAAACACTGTGGTATGTGATTAATAAGTGCTCAACATTAATTCATGAAAGAAGTAATAAGCCCAAAATTGATAGTTGTCCGAAGAAAATATCACAAAAGCGATAGATGTACGGAGAAAATAGCACAAAAGCGAAAGTTGTACGGAGAAAATAGCACACAAGCGATGGATGTACGGAAAAAATAGCACACAAGCGATGGATGTACGGAGAAAATAGCACACACGCGATGGATGTAATGAGAAAATGACGCAAAAGTTATGATGTGCGTTAAAATTATCGCACAATCGATATGTGGATTGTATCGATTAAAATTCGTTTTTGGGGTAGTTTTTCCCTTCTGTATGCTGTGTGACTGTCTGTTGATATGTAAGAATGAAATAGTAGTAGTAGTAGTAGTACAAATGTAGTAGTAGTAGTAGTAGTAGTAGTAGTAGTAGTAGTAGTAGTAGTAGTAGTAGTAGTAGTAGTAGTAGTAGTAGTAGTAGTAGTAGTAGTAGTAGTAGTAGTAGTAG
>VMBQ01013157.1:0-17961 GCA_007657795.1 Dreissena rostriformis
GCCCCAAGATGGATCCCTGGGGAACACCGCAAGTAACCTTAGCACCAGAAGAGAAAGAACCAGATACATCAACAAGTTGTTGCCTGTCAGAAGGGTATGACTTAAACCATTGTAAAACATCAGGATGAAGTATGTTATTTTTTCCAAGTAAAATTTTCTATTTTTAGAAATCCAAATCGTGACGAAGGCAAATGGTAACACAATAACATAACTATGAAATATATATGTAGAATTACATTATTCCACACATATTATTATGCAACCATCCGTTTTCTTTTCCGACTTGATACATTTACTGCTTTCAATTGGATATTTTACAGACACAACACTCGTCCGGAATTTGCGCGAATCCATGAAATTCGATGCAAATTAAAACTCTACTTTACTTGTTACGTATGGGCGAGATATTATTGACTTCTACGCAGAAGCAAGTGTAACGTCAAATATACAATTAAAACATTCTGCTTGAAGTTTTGAAACACATTACAATCGCGTATTTGCATAAAAAAATCTTGTTTGTCAAAGAAGCAGCCATTAAATCTGTAAAAGAACTCGCTTTTGCCAAGAACAGAATTGTTTTACGAACGAAATTTGTTTAAGTTTCTAAGAACGTTTTTGCACGTAAAACGGTCTAAGAAAAATTCACTTACAATTGTGTAAGCAATATTCTTGGAAGAAACTGTTAGAAAACAGTTTCTAAGTGAAAAATTGTATGAATCACAAAATCCTATATTAAATATCTATTTCGTCTGCCAAAAATCAAGGAAGGCTTGGAAGAAGACAACCGTTTCCCCCGTGATTTTGAAATGCGGTATTACTAAAGTCAATTTGCGTAAAAGCAAATAGAATAAAAACAGCAAAAATTGACACAGAGAGCCTTCAGTGTAATCTATGTTTAGTGTTCGCTATTAATTGTCTTACATATAGGTAACTGAGAATAAAATACATGTACGATGAATGAATTAACTGGCGAATATTAAAACATACATTTTCATTCTCTTCAATGGTTTTGACGGAAAAGATCTCATTTGTTTGTGTTAATTTGGATATATGCATTGCCATCCAAACATGCATGTTGTGCGTAACAGTATTCCCAATGCATTGCTATACTTTTTGACCATACGGACCTTATTTTCTACTCCAACATAAAATACCCGACAGGCAAATCCATTTGCCTAGGCAATTTACTATAAAACATTCCCTGTCAAAGCACGAATACAAAAACTATAATAAAAACAGTAAAAATACCAATTATATCTCACATTATTTTTTTCAACACTATGCCTAAATAATACGTTATTTTATTTACGAGTATAATTCGGCATAATATCTGAATTACGGCGCATCTATGCCATCCGTCAACAGTTGAGTGACAACTCCTTTCCTCGAAAAGTCAAACACGGCGCAGGATAACGCCGGGTCTGTCGTGTGTGGAGTTCGTTACGAGCCCTAACCCTGAATAAACAATGCCATGAGTGGAACGCTGAGTTGGTTTAAATATACACATCTTGCGCAACCCGTTATTATGATCAATCAGAAACCATTGGTTTCCGAATTGCCTTTTCTGGCAGCGTCTAAAATACGTTAATACGTTGTGCGGGGAATCGCGGGGACACCGTTCCCGTAGTAGTTTTCCCCAATGATTACGCAAATAACAAGCTCGCGTCATTTTCCAGTCCATTGTTTATCGCCGGCAAGATTGGTAAATGACTATAAGAGACGCTGTAAATCGGCTGTGCGAGCATTTATCAAGTGCGAACGGTGATAATCTGGAAGCCCAATACGGACGTGAATCATCTGTGAACTGCCAACGGAACCGTGTTGATCAATGCGCAAATGCGGTCTTATATATTTGAGTCGCGCTCTGGGAAAACGGGGCTTAATGCATCTGCGTGAAATGTCGTTTAAGATTAGCCTGTGCGTTCCGCTCCGGCTAACCAGGGACGACAATTTCCGCTTTTATGGTATTTTTCGTTTAAAGGAAGTCTCTTCTTAGCGAAAATCCAGTAAAGGCGGAAAGTGTCGTCCATGATTAGCCTGTGCGGACTGCACCGGCTTATCTGGGACGACACTTTTCGCATATACATTAAACCCCATTTTTCAAGATTGAAACTGATATAGTTTACAATTCTTGGCTCTTATTTCTTCCGTTTGTGTTACCGTTATTTCTTACCTATTTGCTTGTGATGACATGTATTTCGTTTCTTGGCACTGACTTCTTCATTTGGTTTGTGATAATTTCTTGCATTGCTTTGCGCTTATTTCTTGAATAGTTTTGCGCTTATTTCTTGCATTGCTTTGCACTTATTTCTTGCATTGCTTTGCGCTTATTTCTTGCATTGCTTTGCGCTTATTTCTTGCATTGTTTTGCGCTTATTTCTTGCATTGCTTTTCGCTTATTTCTTGCATTGCTTTGCGCTTATTTCTTGCATTGCTTTGCGCTTATTTCTTGCATTGTTTTGCACTTATTTCTTGCTTAGGCCTCCCTCTCGTTTGGATACTATTAAAGTCTGTAAAAATGCTGAGGAATTGACTACTTTCTAAAAGCTCTTCTTTAGACTATTCCATTGCAATTAATGTAAGAGAAAACGTCAACTACTTCAATTATATACATGCTGTATACCTATTTAAATAAGGCATTGTTCATATGCCTTTAACTGCAATACACAATTTTGTTTTATTCGATTCGTTTTTTTTTAATACAATGAATTTTTATTGTTAGAGTAAATATGAAATAGGTTGACGTTAAGATTCATATCTCATATTCGTAATAATACATCTACAGTTTCTATACGTATAAATTCATATAGATCAATTTCATTTAAAGTGTATTCTCATAAAAAAATATTTGCCCAATATCGACTCTCGTTTACGGTTAACTTAAACAACATTCCATTCCCGATATTTGGACATATCCATAATCGCCGTGATTTTAAGCGTTAATCATCCATTTAGTTTTGAAGTTTTTCGCTCGGCAAAATACAGTCTTTTCATCCGCAGTTAAACATTTACGTCAGTTGCTCGGGTGATATATTTAGCAACTGGTGGCCATATTTAGAAGAAATCATTTTTCACCGAGTTTTTCGGGAGAAATTTTGCCAAATTCATGATTTTCCGCGATCAAATTTTATCAAAATTTATGTCTACTTTTACAGCGATTTCTCGAGTATACATAAAAAGTTAGACGATGCCGCTTTTTATATGACCACACATTGCGATTGTGTATAACATATCGGTTATATCGTTACAGCCAGCAATTATTTTTCATTACGCAATATGATAGCTCAGAGACGTATATATAACATCTACGTCAGCTGTTGTAAAGCTTAGCTGGATTCCCCGTCGAAATTGTTGCGCACCGCGGGGAGCGGTAGAATTATCTGTCTTCCCAACGCGATATATCGGAGGCATATATGTCCTTACGTGCTACACAATTCTGTAATTTATGACTTCTTATTTTTACAGCATTTTGCCTTTAGATATGTCAACAATCGTTATAACTGACCCTTTTGCGCTTAAAAAGTGTTCATTACTAAACTGAATCCTGCTGATTCGTATACAACAGCTTTTTCATGAGTTATTTAGACTTTTAATAAAAACCGGATATGACAATCATTTTGTTTATTGTCGTTTGTTTTTTATCTTGTTTAATCTATGTATTTAATTGCCAAGTCTCCTGTTCCAAAATTCCCTGCCATAGAGGACTTACTGGTAATCTCAAAATGGTGCGTGTTTTAATGAGACTTAATATTCGCAACGTTCCACAAATACAAATCCACCACACTAGCAGGGGCAACTGGCATCTTTGTTTTTTTTGTTCATAATTAAATGTTTTAAGTAAATGCAATGTTATGCTTCGGAATCTTATATAAAATAAAACTACTAGTATATCATAGAAATATCGAAGTTCAAAAGAACATCGCGGCTTTAACACTTGTGAAAGGTTCTAGAACAGATTTGGTGTGAATTTTTAAATTAGATTTATTTCAACCATGGGCATGGTTTTTGTAAAAATTTCAAAAACGTACGTGGCTTGACTTTTCATATGAAAATATCTAGTCATACTTAAATGTTTACGTTAACACAAAAGTTGTAAGTTGGTGCAAAGAACAGTAAAGATATAGAAATTAAATGGAATTCAGTTTGACAAACCGTTTGATGTAAGTCTGTATTTTGACACGTTAGCAGCATGTAGTGTAAGAATTTAAGTCTTTTGTAGACGTATAATTGAATTTCAAGAATCCAGACGACTGTAAATTATTCCTTTGACACCATTTTACGGGCCTGCAACTTCGAATAAGACCTAAACTTGTTGCGGAGAGCATTTCTCGAGAAATGTATGTGACATTTACAGCGAAAATTGAAATGATTTCTTTACCGTAAAACGTTGTCAATTATGTAATAATTTTCTTCGAAATAGAATATCACAATGGGATTATGAGAGATCTTTAGATTTAACGTAAGACAGTTTTACAATGGCTTGTCTCGTGCAATGTTTCATTATACAGAGAGCGGAAACCTGTTCATAGAAATAGACCAGTGATAGTTTAATCAATAAATGCAAGAAACAATTATACAGACTGGTTCTATATACCATACAAACTGTCTGTCTGTCTGTCTGTCTGTCTGTCTGTCTGTCTGTCTGTATGTCTGTCTGTCTGTCTGTCTGTNGAATTTGTGAATCATTTTTATTGTAACTGTAGACTATTATTAAAAATATATATCTCTGAAACTAGAAAATCCACGTGTGTTATGTTTGGTACGTAAAATGGTATATTAGCTCTCTACTGCGTTATATCAAATCATGACATCGGGGTCATAACTGGCTACACCAAGTGGGTCAAATTATACTGATACAGCAAACCAAAATAACGTTTTTTAAATGGTTGCCTTGGAAACCACACATAACAAATGTTTGATATTTGGTATGTAACATTGAATTGTCGTTCTCTACAGACTTTGTTTAAAAATTCCACCGTGGTAAACTTTGGCCACACCTAAGGTTCAAATGTTTAATTGTTGCAACTTGCTACATGTTACTACGTGCGGCATCATGGGGTATTCCTCACTACTGTAACAAGTTCTAGTTGTTCCATCTAACACATACTAAAATATTATAACTAATATTCAAACTATTTTTTTATCAGATTTTGATTTTCTATTTTTTCTGAATATTTGTTTTTTCATAATAACGCACATTAATCAAGTGACACAAACTACTGTCACTCGTTTTAATTGTGGTCGCTATTTTCAGTGCTTTAAGTTGTTTTTAATGATTTTGAAGTTATTTGAGAATTTTATGATGTCATACAGAATTATTTGCAGCCCCTTTTGAAATTTCAAAAATATTAACATTAATAAGGCTATTTCCACAGCCAAAAAACAACAAACAAAAACAGATATTTTTTTGGAATCTATTAGAAGGCATGTGGTGACACATTATTGCCAAATTGAAACTTAATGCAGGGTATGTGAATATTTAAAAAGGCTTCGGAGAACAATTTCTAATGACCTTATCATTGTTTTATTGGGCTAACATTGTTTGTGATTATTATATCTCCAAGCTGAGAAGCCTTAAATTGTCAGCCGGAAGTGACTTCGCTGGTCGTTAATCAAAGTTTATTAAGCAACCCAACTGTGAACATGCAGTTTTGATGAGATCTCGTTTCGTACACAATAAAGAGACGATATAAAACCTGTAAATCGTATGTCCGCTAACGTTCAGATTGTAACCAAAATATGTACGTCATTGATGATTTGCAATAACGTAATGAATGTTTTCCTGATAATGTTTCTGATATTTAATGTTCCCTATATGTTGGATTACGCATGAAGGTTGTTTCAAGAAGACTATTGAGATGTCTGTTTTTGCTTCATGAAGATTTAAGTAACAATCACTGTGTACCGTAATGAAAACGGAAGAACGCTTACATTGTATTGTTTGTTGGGCCCGTGGCGAATCAACGGACATTTCTGAGTATAAGTTTCGATTTGATTGGTCCTAATGCTGGCAATCACAGCCAAAAAAGTGGTTGCAGTGGTTTAAGATACATTTATATTAAATATATTTTATTCCAAATCATTCTTTCATTTTATGACATCTTTCACTAACTGTTCTTATATGTCCTTTAGCTTGCTTGGCTTTAGAAGTCAATTGTAATAATACTTAAAGGTTTTTGTATTTTGAAATACAAAGGAAATGAATAAGTCCAATGTGATACAATTGACAACTATTTTGACATTACTATTTTGTTTCTTCTTCTTAAAGCGGCATAACACAAGATTACGGCTTATTAAAAACAATCAGAACGTATTTATTAAGTGATAGCTTAATACAGTAAGAAAAAATAAATTCAGTCATTAAATTAATTTATTTTCAAAATTAAGTCATGTAAAAAGTTCCATAAGTCTCCTTTTAATGAAACACAGCCCTGTTATTGTTAATAGAAACATGAATTTAAATTTTCAATTAATATCACTGTTGGCCTTTTGTTAAAAGCGGGAACACTCTGTTGAACTGTTGGCTAAGAATATCAGATATCAGTTAAACATGAAGTACTGCTGCTATGGTTAAACATCTGGAATTATGGGAAATATCCATGAATGTCGTCTGCTTCTGGCATGGATAACTGTCAACTTCCTGTTCGGACGGCTCAGTCGATGATGATTTGTATGCGTTTTGGACTCTTCACAAAAGAGGAGCTGCCAAATACCGCTCCTCCAAACAAAGAGCTTGCAAGAATTTAATACAAAAGTGTTAGTTAAAAAAAATGTCAAACTGGGACTATGTTGTGCATCGCGTAACCACATTTTGTTTCTCAAGTGATAAATTATAGTGTGTTCATGCCTCCCGAACAAAAGAGTTCCATATTTCGTAGTTTTTGAAACTTTAGACAAAAGATTTTTCGTTTATTGTACTGTTGACCAATGGGGTGTTGAAGAAATCTTCAAGATGCCCTGAAGGGATTTTAAAGACGAAAATGTGCTGAATCATTAGAATAATAATGACAATTTGTGCTGCCATTGTGCGTTATTTGTTGCACTCAGGTTTTGAAGTTTGTTGATTTTCTTCCAAATGAGTTTATCACTTTATTGTGTTACTATTGGTGATTTCTCAAATAAGTTCCCTTGCTTGCTTAGATGGCAAATACAAAAATGTGAAAGTTTGTGTTACTTTTATCTTTAGAAATATTTGTATTTCATGCTGACAAATCTCTTAATAACTCAGTCTTTGTTAAACTAAAAAAAAATCAAAAAAATCTTACACTTAAATTATGGCATTTTAGGGCAACCAATTGTATATGATAATTGTCTTTAAAATATTATTATTACTTTTTTTAACCCATTATACTTAAATTACATTGAAATAAAAATGAAAATATCGTTACAATGTATTGGCTTCAAAAAACATATGAAGACACACTTTACTTAAGAATTGCTTTTTTTTTTACTATTTGTATTATTGAACAAGGCGTTTGTCCTTTGTGCAACAGTACAAGAGTACAAATAGGTTTAAATTTTTATATTTTCAAAACTATAGAATCCCACATCGAGATGTACACGTATCTCATTCTGTTATTGAGCAAGGCATTTGATAATATATAACACGACAGTGCGAATACATTAATATTGCTACGTTCACCACAAATATTCCACAAATGCTCTGCAAAATTGTAAATTGCACATCAATTATTTGTTATCAACAGTTATAGAAAGAGAGATCAGATTTTTTTTCTGAAAAATATTGTATTGTAGTAAAAAACAACACCATGCACGTGGACTGAAGATTCATTGAGGAAGTATTGGAAATGAGTGTGGAAAATTCATCGAGGAAGTATTTGAAAAATAAGTGTGAAAAATCTCCGTTTAGCTTCATATGACATTCATATTAAAAATAATTAAAGTTTTGAAAACAAAGGTTTATATTGAGATTTGTATGTTACCAAATAATTATATATTTATATATATATTATATGTTTGTGAGTAGTGTGAACCTCAATCCTTTTGACTGTTATCATTACAAATAATTCTCAATTATTTTATACCAGTATGAAAAAATGGGATATGGTATTTTCATGTATAATTCATATTAACTTCTGATACATTATAATTTGAATGCATTTTATTTTGCCTTTGTTTAAAATTATTTATCCAGTCCAATACTGTTTCTAATTTTGTAATCACATTTGTTTTATTAATGTTCTTAGCACCAATTAATATTCAAACTTCAATCTGGGAACTATCCCACGGAATGATTCCAGTAATGGCGAAAACGAGGCGATACATTTTACGTTAGTACCTCATTCAGTAAATTTGTCTCCCCTGATTTTTTGATAACGCGACAGTCGACAGGCGATATTATTACAGCGATATTTCAACAGTACAAATATCGCGTTTCGTTTCGTGTATCGCGCAAACTATCATGTATCGCTTCGTGTGTTTTGTGTCGCGGTCTGAAATTAGACCGCGATACACGAGATTCGGATAATATTGGCGATATTTAAATAATAAAATATCGTGAATCGCTTCGTGTGTCGCGCAAAATATCGTGCCTCGCTTCGTGTTTCGTTCGTCGCCCTTTGAACGCGAGACACGATATTTTGCGCGATACTCAATGCGACACACGATATTTTGCGCGACACTCGAAGCGACGCACGATATTTTGCGCGATACACGAAGCGACACGCGATACATACCACGATATATCGCCTTTTTGGCTACCTACACAAGGACGATATTTCGTGGTACATTCTCGCGCGCCGCTTCGTGTATCGCGCAAAATATCGTGCGTCGCTTCGTGTGTCGCGCAAAATATCGTGTATTGCTTCGTGTGTCGTGTGTCGCCCTTGATGAAATAAGGGAAATCATTATAGATGGCACTATCCGGATTCCGTAGATATCCGTGAGGCGAATTTCAAGCACGGTTCGATATCAAGCATTTCAGCCCATCATTAAAACTTTCCGTTCCGCGCTATATAATTTTATAAATTCCGATTGGGAGTAACTTAACGCTCGAGATATTACCTAAACACTATCGTTTACCTGTGATGCATACATCTGCGGCACGCGCTGTGATCATTGGCATGCGGTTTGCATGCGATGAATTAACGGCGGTTTTGATTGGCTGCAGAAGTTAAGTTGGGGCAATTGCGGGTTATGGCTGCAAGAATGTCATTCAGGTGTTCTTGTGGTTAAAATGTTTTTATTTATCAAAATCAATTAATAATCAAACTGAAAAAATATTGATCGACATGTTGTTGACTGTTGATGCAGCAACAGCGATCAGTTGATAGTTACAATCTTTTAAGCGGTAACTTCTGGTTAAAATCACACGTACACAAAAGCAGAAACACTTTACACCTAGAACCTCAAGTGTAGACTTTGTTTTGTGTTCGCTAGTAATCATCTTAAATGTACGTAAATTAAACCAAAATACATGCACGGTGAATAAATTAACGGGTGTAGTATATAAATTACAATTTCAGTTTCTTCATTGGTTTTATCGGAAAATATCTCATTCGTTTATGTAAGTTTGGATATGTGCATCGACGTCAAGAAATGCATGATGTGCGTTATGGTTTTCCCAATGTGCTTTTTTGACCAAATGCAACCAATTTTCTATTCCAACATCAAATACCCGTCGGTGAACTCTTTATGCCTCGACAATTTATTATAAACATATTTGATGTCATGGCACGGACACACACATTTACGTACACCGTTATCGCCCTCATCCCTCCTCAAAATCCGTCTATGGTGTCTATCAACTCCAGCGACCTAAAGATATTACTTGTAAACAAATCAAGGATAGCCAAAAACACAAGAAATATGTGTAAAAGGGACAATCGGCTTAAAATAAATAAATTCTGATGATCCATAATTGTTTGTGATAAACTCGTTCAGTATTAAAATATTACCTTGAACAAAGCGATCATATACCACCTCATACTGATTCATGAGCTGCTAGGCAAATTTAACAATAAAAAATTGTCAGCCAACGATAACGTTAATTGAGTAAATCGAAAAATATATTTTACCAGAAAAGTGTTTATGGAAATAGATATGTTATCATATATACTATTCGCATCATTCGTATCGTATTTCGCTACATTAATGTACCATTACAGATTGAGTAACGACTACTGGGTAAGTTATCATAAAGGTGCCTTTATAAATTAAAGTATTAATAGGTCCTGCAACACGACACGAAACAGTAAATGTATAATAATTATACATTTTTCATTTGATTAAATTCTTGGATTAATAACTCTTCCTTGAACATATGAAATGTCTTTTCACAAACATAGCCGCGTGCAATTTTTGGAAAGAACCTCGAGTTCGTTTTGGAGGTTCTTCAATCCCAGCTAGAATTAGTTCATGGGTTGGAAACTCAAATTCAACATGCAATAGAGGTTCGACACAAAGATAACAAGAAATATATACTCGATTATATTTAACCTGGTTTTCCGAAGGAAAAAAACTGGTTATTAGATTGGCGAATGCGGGCGGGCTGGCGTGCTGGCTGGCGGGCGGGCGGAACAAGCTTGTCCGCTCTCTAATTCAAATAGTTTTCATCCGATCTTTACGAAACTTGGTCAGAAGTTGTATCTAGACAATATCTAGTTCAAGTTCGAATATGGGTCATGCCGGGTCAGAAACTAGGTCACGGGGTCGAAAAATAGATTGATTTGGAACAAGGGGGGTAATTGTGATGAACAATCAGTAGCAATGCACATTTTGAGTTGCAGTTGTCTCCTTTTATCATACTTTTTTATTATAGAAAACATGGTTTTGTGACAATTTTGTCCCTTGTTTATATTAATTAAGTAATTAATTAATTAATTATCTTCCTCTAATTATTTGAAAAAAAAGCAGCAGATATCTACCATTTTTAATTGATCCTTTTCACAATACACTGTAAACACGTTTACCGGGTAATTGTAATAGGCATTTACCGGTAATACCGCTACATAGTAACCTACTTCCCAACCCGTGAATCACAGTATTGAAGCGTGTCGTGTTTTGTAGACTAATTAAAAAAAAAAAACATTTCTTTCTTTGTACACACATTTAGCATTCTGATAAATGCATATTATCAATGAACGTGTGCATAAATATGTTTAGTACTTTAAGATATGCCTATAACATGTATTTACTGTATTTTCCTTGGCTATTTAGATAACTAAACGAAACTCCAACCGTTATTGTCGTACATGAAACAGTTTTTGTAAGTTTTCATTGCATTTAATCTTTTGGCAGTCATCTTTCCTTTTGCATATAATTATAGCAAGAAATCTAGGTCAAACTAATGTAAGACTTGTAACGTAATGACGTCAAAGTATTGACATATTTTCACAATTTATAGTTCTGCTTCTCATTTTCTTTACTGTACTGATCAATAATATATCACATATTTTTTCACAACTATGCCTTAATAATACGTTATTTTATTAAGGAGTATAATTCTTCGTACTAGCTATATTACGACGCCTGTACGCCATTCGTCAACAGATGAGTGCCAATTCCTGTCTTCGAAAAGTCAACCACGGCGCGGAATAAAGCCTTGTCCTGTCGTGTGTGGAGTTCGTTACGAGCCCCACCCTGAATAAACAATCCCACGAGTGAAACGCTGAGCAGGTTTAAATATACCCATCTTGCGCAACCCGTTATTATGATCAATCAGAAACCATCGGTTTCCAAATCGATTTTTTTGGCAGCGTCTAAAATACTTTAATACGGTGTGATGCGGAGACCGTTTCTGTAGTAGTTTTCCCAATGATTACGAAAATTACAAGCTCGCGTCATTTTTCATTCCATTGTTAATCGCCGGCAAGATTGATAAATGACTATAAGAGACGCTGTAAATCTGATGTGCGAGCATTTGTCAAGTGTGAACGGTGGTAATCTGGGCGCCCAATCCGGACGTGAATCATCTGTGAACGGCCAACGGAACCGTTTTTATCAATGCTCTAATTTGCTCTCATATATTTGAGCCTCTCTCTTAAAAAACGGGACTTAATGTTTCTGCGTTAAATGTCGTCCCAGATCAGCATATCAGTCCGTACAGCCCAATCAGGGACGATAATTTCCGCTCTTTTTCTTGTTTAATACTGGAAATATTCAGTTCCGATGTTAACATTATCAATTTAAAGCATTTATGACAAACTTCAAAACATGCCGAAATATGTGAAAAAGTCCCTTTAAAGCTCTTCTGTAGATTAATCCGGTGAAAAACATTTTAGAAAAAACTTCAAATACTTCAATGAAATACATTGTGTATACATAGTAAAAAATAAATATGGTATCGTTCATTTGCCGATAGCTGTAAGGCACAATTTTATTTTATTTTATTAGTTTTTATTAAAAACAGTGTTTATTTGATATTGGAGCAAATATGAAATAGGTTGACATTTAGATCCATATCTCATATTCATAATAAAACATCTATACGTATACATACATAAAACATCAAATTTCATTGAAAGTCAATGATTTCTCATTATGTAGTGCCCAATATCGACTCTCGTTTACAGTCGAAAAACATTCCGTTCCTGATATCATGACATAACCGAGGGTTCATAATCGCCGTGATTGGACGTTTTTCTCTCGGCAAAATACAGTCTTTTCATCCGCAGTTAAACATTTACGTCAGTTGCTTGGGTGATGAATTTAGCAACTGGTGGCCATATTTAGCAGAAATTATTGTTCACCGAATGTTTCGGGGAGATTTTGCCAAACTCATGATTTTCCGCGCTCAAATTATATCAAAATTTATGTCTTCTAGTAAAGCGATTTCTCAGTTATTCGTAATAACGTTGGACGGTTCCCCTTCATTATATGACCACACTTAGCGATTTCTTATAATATATCGGTTATAACGTTACAGCCAGCAGTTATTTTTCATTACGCAATATGATGGCTACTGTAATTATTAGCAGGATTCCTCGTCGAAATTGTTGCGCACCCTGGGGAGCGGTTGAAATAGCCGTCTTCCCAACGCGAAATACCGAGGCATATATGTCCTTACGTGCTACAAAATGTTATAATTTATGACGCCGTATAGTCTTCTAGCATGCCGTCTTAAGGTTATTGTCTACACTATGTATAACTGACTCTTTTGCGTAAATAAATGTTCTTGCATTACTGTATCATGCTGTTGTGCGGATAACAGTGTGTGCATTCGTTATTTACACTGCTTATAAAAAACGGATACAAGCACTAATTTTGTTTATTTTCTTTTGTTTGTAATCTTGTTTAATCTATGGATTTAATTGCCATGTCTCCTGTTCTGAAATACCCGGCCATAGAGGACTTTCTAGTAAATTCTAAGTTGCGCGTGTTTTAATGAGAACTAATAATCGCAACGTTCCAAGAATACAAGTCCTCCATACAAGCTGCCGAAAAAGCAGGGTTAACTTGTATCTTTGATTTTTTGTTCATAAAGGAATGTTTTACGAAGATGCAGTTTTATGTTTTAGAATCTTATATAAAATAAAATTATTGACATATCTTTGAAAAGTCGAAGTTCAAACGAATATCGCTGTTCAGGTATATCCACGTCCTGGTACTGCATTTTAAATAACAAAATGTATATCTCTTTATAACAAACAAATTCAGCATCATTATTATTGTTAAAAACTATTAGCAAAAATATACAGCTTTGAAACTTTGAACAATCTAGATGAATTATATTTGGAATGTAACGAAGTATAATAGCTCTCTACTGAGTTTCATAAAATCATGACCCTGGAGTAATTAACTGGCCGCTCCTATTGGGTCAAATTATGTTTACTCTGAAACTACAAGGCTTGAAGGTTTGATATTTGGTATGTTACATTGTATTTTGGTTCTCCACAAACTTTCTTTAAAAATCCCCCGTCCCCCTGATCAACTTGGCCATGCCCAAGTGTCCAATTTTTCACTGTCACAACTTGCCACATGTTTCTGCATGTGGCATCAGGGGGTATGCCTTACTACTGTGACAAGTTCATGTTGTTCTATCATATGTAACAAGTATTTAAATATCATAACTTATACTCAAACTATTTTATATCAGATTTTGCTGAGTAGTTTTCGTTATAATAACGCACATTACATAAGTGATTACAAACACTTTCACCCATTTAAGTGGTTGTCGCTATTTTCTGTGCTTGTAGTTGCTTTTCAATTAGTTTGATTTTACATATTTATTGAATTTTATAATATCATTACACATTTTTGTTCAGCCATTTTTAAACATCCAAAAATATTAATTTAAATAAGGCGATTTCTTCAGCCATAAAAACAACAAACAAAAACAGCTTATTTCTTGGAATTTATTAGAAGGCATGTGGTGACAATTTAAGTTTAAAAACTGCCTAACTGGCACTATTTTGTGCATCGCTTTACCGCATTTTGTTTCTCATGGGAGAAATTATAGTGTTATCATGCCTCCCGAACAAAATTTTTCCAGATTTCGTAGTTTTTGAATATGGAGACAAAATAATTTTCGTTTATTGTACTGTTGAACAATGGGGGTATGAAGAAATCCTTAAGATGTCATGAAGGGATTTTGAAGACGATAATGTGCTGAATCATTAGAATGATTAATGACAAGTTGTGCTTCCATTGTGCGTTATGTATTGCTCTCTGGCTTTGAAATTTGTTGATTTTCTCCCAAAATGAGTTTATCACGTTATTGTGTAGCTATTGTTGAATGTCTTAAATTAGTTCTCTTGCTTGCTTTGATGGCAAACTATAAGATGTGAATGTGTATTTTACTTTTATTTTTAGAAATATTTGTATTCCACGTTGACAAATCTCTCAATCTCTTTGTTAATCTCAAAAAACGTTTTTTTTCTTTTACACCCACACATAATGGCATTTTAGGGCAACTAATTGTTTTGATTATTGTCTTTACAATATAATTATTATGTATTTTTAAACCCATTATACCAAAATTACCTTGAAATACACATGAAAGTTGGTTACAATGTATTTGGTTCAAATACATATGAAGACACATTTTGCTTTAGAATTGCTAAAATATTTTTTGTTTTTAAATTTTTTGTTTTATTGAACAAGAGTACAAATAGTTTTATATTTCTATATTTCAAAAACTATCGAATCCTACATCAAGATGTACAAGTATCTCATTATGTTATTGTGCAAGGCATTTGATGATATATAACACTACAGTGCAAATACATTTATATTGCTATGTTCACCACAAATATTCCACAAATGCTCTGCATAATTGCAAATTGCACATCAATTATTTATTTATTTGTCAACAGTTAAAGAAAGAGATATCAGAAATATTTATGAATACTACTTGCTTGTAGTAAAAAAACAAACATGCACAAAGACTGAAGATTCATTGAGGAAGTATTGGCAAAATTAGTGTGGGAAATCTCCTTCCAGCTTCATATGACATTCATATTGAAAATAATATAAGTTTTGAAAACCAAGGTATATATTGAGATTTGTATGTAACAAATAATTTTATATTCGTTTTCATGAACCTCACACATTTTGGCTGTTATCATTACAAACAATTCTTTATTATTCTACACCAGTATGCCAAAATGGGAAATGGTATTTTCATGTATAATTCATATAAACCTCTGATAAATGATAATTTGAATGAATTTTATTTTGCATTTGTTTTAAATTATTTAACCAGTCCAATACTGTTTCTTATTGTGATTTTGTAATCACATGTGTTTCATTAATTTTCTTAGCACCAATTAATATTCAAACTTTGATGTGGGTACAAATATATGACTCAATATTTTTAGAATGGCCAGAAGGCATTGTCATGTTGCATTCTTTATCAAGTTATGATTTGTATTATCCCTCATGTGCAACCCTTGCTGACAATTTTGGGTGCCAAAAAACTGTAAGTCATAAAACACGCACCTCCCAGAAAATTTGAATGCAGTCTTGCATTGAACACACATAAGATTGGCAGTCAAACGTTAAATATGCCTTAATAGAAACTGACATAAAGTTTTTTTGTCATAAGAATAAGCACTGCTATATTTAGTGTTTTTTTATAATTTGTTGCCATCAGAATAAGCACTATTATATTTAGTATTTAAGACATAATGCATTAATACAAACGTGTTAAAATATAATGGGAGACCACATGTTAGAATATGCTATTTTTATAACATAGGATAGTTAAAAAATAATATACTTTGGAAGACATCTGGTAAATATGGTATTGAAGAATTTTAAATGACCCAAGGAACAAAGCCATGTCATGTTCTGCATAGCACCATTCAATAAAATATACAGTTTATAGATAAAAAGAATATTCAGTATGAAGATCAGAAGTATATACAGGATATGGATTACAAGTATATACAGTATATGGATACAAATTATTTACAGTTTATAGATAAAATAAGATACAGTATATGGATGAAAAGTATGTACAGTACCGGTATAAAAATAAAAAGTATGTACAGTATACGAATACAAAGTATATAAATAAAATGGATACAAAGTATGTTAGTTATATGGATAAAAAGAAGAAACAGTATATGGATAAAAGTATATACACTATATGGGTACAAAGTGCATACAGTAAATGGATAACGAGTATTTCCAGTAAACGGATAACAAGTATTTACAGTATATGGATACAAATTATATACAATTTATAAATACAAAGTATATTTAGTATATGGATTTTAAGTTTTTACAGTATACATATAAAAAGTATATGCACGATTTATATAATTAGCAAATACAGTATATGGATAAACAGTATGTACAGCAAATGAATACAAAGCAGGGTGTCCGCTGTCGATCCCCATTGTCACAAATGGCGATAAAATCTCAAAAGAGTTTCATGATTGACGATTTTTAAAAAATATAGTATTTTATTTTTATATATTTTACTAAATGGACAAATGTGGCTTTATTGAGAAGCTAATTTATGGCAGTCAATAACTGGAGCAGATTAAGCCTGTGCAATGTCCTGCTTATATAAGTAAATGAATAATTCAATAAAAAACATAGCAAAATGCGAGGGATTTGTCTGCATTTTCTGTATATTAAATAATGGTCGGCAAGTATTTTATGAAATTTTTCTTTTATAATTGATGTTCGGAAGTGTGACCAGAAAAACTACCAAAATTATGGGAAATAATGCCAGTAACATGATGCTTGTAGCATGCGCTTGGGAAGGCATATTTGCATAATGATGACATAGCTTGCAAGATTTACATGCTCTCTGCATGATTGTAGATTATGTCTGGATCAAGAAACAACGGGTTTTAATTGCGTTTGGAGCCTGCATCATCAGTTGCAATTGATAATTAAGTGTTTTAGTACACTGTGCATTGCTCTTATTTAATGCAGATGTGTTGCGTTATAGGAGAGGTCCACAATGGTTTGTTCTGTTTTCGGTTGTGGTGGTGGCGTGGACTTTCAAAAATAATCAGGGAATTTTCATTCTGGTGTTTCTCAACATATTTTCTTTATCTGAATGATTTAAATTAATGGTGAGCATTTAACAATCGTCGCAATGAATGTTTATCTCATATCACATAATTGCTCCTTTAAAAACATTAAAAACAAATATTATTCACCAGATTAATACTGAAATAATGTGTATGTATGTTCCAAGGTTTGTTATCCCCCGCCATAGGCGAAGGGATATTGTTTTGGCGTTGTCCGTCCGTCCGTCTTTCCGTCCGTCCCTCTGTCCGTCCGGCACTTTTGTGTCCGGAGCCATATCTTGGAGGTGCTTTGGCGGATTTCATTAAAACTTGGTATAAGGATATATATGGATAAAAGGATGATGCGAGCCAAATGGCATTGTACACCATCTGTTAATAACGGAGTTATGGCCCTTCGTATCTCGAAAAAATGCTTTTTTTATATAAGCTTCGAGCTTTATCTCCATTAACACGTGAGCCTGAGCCATGACACTTGCCACAGTTGTTCTCAATCACCTGGGGGGGGGGG
>VMBQ01013158.1:0-17659 GCA_007657795.1 Dreissena rostriformis
AGCACTCAAAACATTCCAAGCGCCGCACCACGCTGTCCATCCGAATGCGCCCCAGTTGTACACAAACTAAGGTTAAACCCATATCGATAGTTTGTGAGGATCTTGCCAGCACCGGCACAGATATGCGCTTAACCTTCAATAACTTGAAATTACCCGAAAAGACTAGGATGATAAACTACGCATGTAGTCCACCGAGTCCATTCAGCAAATGTGATGATTCATTGTCGCTTAGGTAGCGGTAAAAGTCCTGTGCACTATATGAATACGCTACAGTTCGTTGGTCAGTTGTAGCCACTCAAGAAATCGCCGCATCGGACATGGGGCAGGATCCCTACACAGAAGTAGGCTGCATCGGACATGGGGCAGGATCCCTACACAGAAGTAGGTCGCATCGGACATGGGGCAGGATCCCTACACAGAAGTAGGCCGCACCGGACATTGGGCAGGATCCCTACACAGAAGTAGGCCGCATCGGACATGGGGCAGGATCTCTACNGACATGGGGCAGGACCCCTACACAGAAGTAGGCCGCATCGGACATGGGGCAGGATCCCTACACAGAAGTAGGCCGCATCGGACATGGCATCGGACATGGCATGGGTACCAAGCATCGTCATTTCTTAACCCTTTGCATGCTGGGAAATTTGTCGTCTGCTAAAATGTTGTCTGCTGAATTTCCTGATGAGATGCCACGTTCTGTTGCGTCTCATCTGGATCCAAACTGTTTGCAAAGGCCTTCAAAATTCGATTCCAGCACTGAAAGAGTTAAGAATTTTTTCTTCAAGGAAAGAAACGCTTATTTTACATGCATTTCTTCAAGTAATGTCTCAAAAAGTAATACACAAAAAATACTAATATATAGCTAAGGTTTGAAAAAGTCACACACAAACATGCATACGTCTTTGCATTGATATGCAATTGAAATTCCATTTTTCTGCTTTTCCCTGCTTTTGCAGAAGATATACTATTTAAATTCCTGCCATTGAAATAAAATGCTTTTGCAATAGCCTGCTTCTATGATTCCCCACTATTACATTTCCATATTTCTATGTGATGCTATTGTGTAATTAAAACGCCCAATCAACTAGCTTCTACTTTAGGATTATTCGATCACAGTTCTTAGTTATAATAATCAATGTATAATTGCCAATAATTTTCACAAGGTGATGCTTTATGTGCGTCCTCACAAGGTGAGGTACAGATAGAATGTATGAACAGTTGCGTTTAATGTAAAGATCAGCATTATTTTTCCCTCATCTATGCAAAAAAAAAAACGTTTTCTGAATGACTAGTCACAGAAATTAACCTCATAAACATACAGTGTGTGTATATCATTTTTAAAATGAGGAAGATATAATTTTTTTCATATAAAGTTTCAGTTACTTTTTATAACCTGCTTAGGGATCTTAACCCATTTATGCCTAGTGGACTCTCCCATCCTTCTAAATTGGATCAATTATTTTCAAAATTAGGGATGTCTTGTATATCTATTTCTATATTTAGAATATTTCTTACAGAAATTCCTTTAAGCAAACAGCGCAGACCCAGATGAGTCGCCGCATCAAGCGGCGTCTCATCTGGGTCAACACTGTTTGCCAAGGCCTTTTTTATAGACGCTAGGCATAAATGGGTTAAGATTATCTTGTTATAAAAGTGTTTCTTTCTTAGTTTTTTTCCCACTAAATGGCAATCCTTTTCCACCAAAACAACGAAAATCATTAAAACAATCAAGTAAAGACATATTCTGTGTCACATTGACGTCATTCATGAATGGTAAGTGTCATCTCAATTTTTTTAAATATTAATCTTCTAAACTATAAAACCCATGCAAAACATTTCCTTTACAACATAGTTATGATTGAGCATTTGTGCATACCTATAAGTTTTGTGTAAAAAGACACTTCAAATTAATTACATCTGCCTTAATAAATTTCTGGTATGACACGACAACAGTTTAAAACCAAGAACATTGCTGTTGCTTTTATTTAACCTTGATAAAATTTGATATTTATAAAATAAGTATCAAGCTGTGCATAGATAGACATTGATTAAGTTGTGGAAACATACACCAATGACAGAAGAAACTGCATACAAACAAGAGATCCAAAAGCCCTAAGGCGCTCACCTGTGACCACAAGGAACATGGTACAGTGCAGGTACATGTAGTGTTCACCGGGTTTCACAATAGACTAATAAGAAAAACTTCCCCAACACCTGGCTGCCATGTTTTTAACAACCAACAATCATTTTGGAATCAGCCCAGATATATAAAAATCTAATGCTCTGGGCAAGTTTCACGATGCAGGGGTAAAACTGATTAAATGAAATGAACAAGGGATGTGTTTGTCAGAAACACAATGCCCCCTTTTGAGCGCTTTTGACCCATATATTTGACCTTTGACCTTGAAGGATGACCTTGACCTTGACTTTTCACCACTCAATATGTGAACCTCCGTGAGATACACATGCATGCCAAATATCAAGTTGCTATCTTTAATATTGCAAAAGTTATCACCAAGGTTAAAGTTTGTGACAGAGTCACAGACAGAGTCACAGACAGAATGACAGACAGGCCAAAAACAATATATCTCTCTTCTACAAAGAAGGGGGCATAAAAATGGGTCCAAAATGACTTCTTGAGTGTTCACATGGTTTTACTTAAGCCACATTAGAAAAACTGCCCTGCCTCATGTTGACCATGTTTTTTGAATGGACTCGAACCTAATCTCACCCATCTGAGCAATCCTATAGAAAAAAAATTCAGAACAAGTATCATGGAGATTTCGCTAACAAACTTAACTTCAAGCTTTTCTTTAATTAGACCTTGTGACCTAGTTTTTGATGCCACTTGACCCAGTTAAAACTTATCAGAGATATCATTAGGAGAAATGTTCTGAGCAAGTTTCATAAAGATTGGGCAGTAAATCTAGCAACTAGATTGTTCACACGCTTTTTCTTTTACTTGACCTAGTGACCTAGTTTTTGACCCACAATGACCCAGTTTTAAACTTGGTCATGTTATCGTGTTGGGACAAAGTGTCTTACCAAGTTTCATGAAGATTTGGCAATGAATGAGACTTCTAAAGTTCTTTTATTTGACCTGGTGACATAGTGTTTATCCCCACATGACCAAGTTTCAAACTCATCTGAGATATTATTGTGACAAATGGTCGACTGACCAAGTTCCATACAGATATGGCGATACCAATGTATCTATCTAATACCTATGTATAATTTTGACATAATATTAACTCAGTCTAATAAAAGGTTCAGATTATTTTATAAACTAATAATTATACATTTAGCCTATGCTTTTATGAACAGATGTAAAGGAAATGTCTTACTGTCCAAGCAAATACTAATTATAATATCCACTCACAAAGAATGCTGCATGAAACAATACTTTCAAGAGTTTTCTCCCTTCCACTTTAATTTTGTTCAGTGATGTTCAAAATTAAAACAAAATTCTCTTTCCCTCCATTTTTCAATTTTGAAAGTTTACAGAACCAAAAAACACAACTTTGACACTAATGAATTACTGACACTGACCGTAAAAACCATTTCTTATGTCAAACTTCCATAAAGAAGGTACGGTAGTAATAGAAAATATGATTGATATTTCCTATGTAATGGAGGCAATGGGAGGTCTTTCTCATGAACGACCATTAAATAAAATCGCTCATGTCAAAAACAATTACAGATACAAAAATCTTGACATTTTAAAATAAACATTTAGTCTTAGGTGTTTTCCTTTTTTCCGTCATGAATTTACTCATGAACACAAAAAGTTTTATTTTTCGTCTACCGGTAATTAATTTTGAAGTTGATGACATTTAATGTTATACTGGATAATCGGACAAGTTCAGGTTTTCTATTTTTTTTCAGTTTTTTTTTCACCTTATTATAATGTCTGTTTTAGGGTCAAGTAAAAAACATACATTTCCAAAAGACAGGAAAAGTAAATCTTAATAGTAATTCATGAAATGCATGGTACTGTTATTCATTTATTTTAATTGACATGAAATTTTGTGGAATCATAAAATCTGGCATTTTTGTTTTATATTAAATTCTTGGATGCTCTATTGTATTTACAAAGCAAATAATATCAAATATACTTTTTAATTAATAATGCATAATATAAACTTTGGTACGTAATAAAATGTCAATATTTGCAAATTATATAAAAAAATTGAATGGACTCAATCTCAATCAGATTACATTACAGTACCTTACATTACCTTACATTACCTTGTATTACATTACATTATAATAATGACTGGTTTTATAAGAGTCAAAATGTACATATGCATTTACATATAATTTAAAAAAAAAAAAAAATGCATATGGTATATTACCCATAGTAACATGGGTATATCCTGAACATTAATTTCTTCTGTATTGATATATTTGATTTGATAAAAAAACAACAAAAAAATAAAAATATCGTTCAAAATATTGCAGTATTAAATCATCAAAACATAATCATAACTGGCCATCAAGTAAGTCATATTTTATAAATTTGTCTTTAAAAAAATCCAATGTATCATGCCCACTAGCTATCAGAAACCAATCCGACTGCCCGAGTGCAACATATCCGAGAAAATGTGTATTTTCGCTATTATTGCATAAACAAATCACACATACCAAAATAAATTCAAATAACATTGAAAACAATATGTCTTGTTCATTCAACATTAACAATATAATTCGATTATTTCATATGACCTTATACAGTTCAAGGTTGTGTTTTACATATGCCTCACTCGGTCATCATCAGTAATGACGAGGCTTAATTTCCTTCGGATAGGCAGTTTTTTATTTAAAATGTGTTTAAGCAGTGGATAAATGCAAATTTGAAAAGCAGCCGTGCAAATTAAGAAATGAGGAATTATTTTGTCGATATCGAATGAACAAGACATATTGTGTTCAATGTTATTTAAATTTATGGATATGAAAAACACATAACAGGGCTTGAACGGCACGTGAATCGCCTTGTTAATACACGATTTCTCCCGTTCAAGCCCTCCTTTTGTCAAGTTTCTGCACCCCGCCAGAGGGCATTATATATAGAGTTTATGCAATAATACAATTTCATACATGTTTTTGACTTTCGACAAATGATTTTTTGCTGCCTGTTTAATCACGGTGCCTTTATCATGTGTGTTTAAAAAAATCATGATACCTATAGAAAACTCTCACAAATGAGCGGGCTCTCCACTTTATCCGATTAAAAATTGTGAAATATTTAAAAAGACATCCTTAAAAATGATATCTGGGTGGCACTTTATTCTCCCAACACAGATCTTAAAAAGTCATGTGGTATAGGCATCCTGTTAATTAAGATCTACTAAGGTTGAGCTTGTTTTATTTGGTCAACTTTGGGGCCCCATGCCCAAACTCAAAAAGTACATATTGTTTAACAGCAAAAATGAAATAACTACAGGAATTGTGTTACGGCATTCAACTGGTTTTGACTTGAATGCATCAAACAGTTGTCATTGAAATTTAAATAAAGAACTTGTTTTTCCCTGGGCAAGCTGTATATGAGAAATTACCACATAAATATTAATATAAATCTCCACAATCTAGCTGCCAGTAACTAACCAGTGGAAACAATTAATGACTGTTCTCATGTAATCTAAGCAATTAATGGCAATTAATATTATTTTTCAGGTATATGGGGTTATGGCAGCCAAAATGAATGTATGTGTACTTAATTCCAGTGTCATTAATGAGTTCTCCATAACAGCCATGCTGGGCCACTGACATGTCATTAATTAAAAATGGGTAACATAATCCTTGTGTGTCAGTAGTAATTAATTATCCCAACAACCATGAATAAAATGACTTTTATTTCATTTATTTATATAGTTTTTCACCAGGTAACAAATTTTCCCAATGCTCAGGGCTATGTTTACCAGTGTTTGTTTTTTTGTTGTCAAATTTCATGCAGAATTTGGGCGCCAATACAAATCTAAAATTAGTAAGATTTTTGAAAAATGTGTTATTTTCTGCTATTGGGCAACAGAAGAATATCAGCAGTAATTTTGTTGGCAAAAAAAATCACTGCTATAAGTCTCCTTTGTACTAATGATATTAGGACCTTCTGGCTTTTCCTTATTGCTTTGCAGGTGCTCTCCCTGCCCCTTCTTTACCAATAAGATGTTCTTTCCATTCTTCATTGTTTTAAGTTTTATTTATATAAATAACATACAAAATCTAATTAACATGTTTTTAACTCACGATTTAAGTTATTTTCTTAATTCAAAGGCTAACAACCAGACACAATCAATTAACAATGTGATACAATTAATTTGGTCGCTTGATGCATGTTCCAGGATATTTGGACATATTTCATACTTGTTATTAATAATGTTTTACTTTTTTATACATTATAACTTAGCATTAAGGTATTTCATTAATTTTCCAGAAAACAGAGGTTTTGATACAGTTGTCAAGGATTAAACATAAATTGTGTTGCCAAACAGCACATGTTTTGATTATGATAAAATGGTACACAACCTCAGAGGTCCCTTAGCAATTCTAAGATAAATGTCAAGAACAATGAAAAGCACCAATTAACCCATTTATGCCTAGTGGACTCTTCCATCCTTCTAAATTGGATCAATTGTTTTCCAAAATTAGGGATGTCTAGTATATTTATTTCTATATTTAGAATATTTCTTACAGAAATTCCTTTAAGCAAACAGCGTAGACCCTGATGAGATGCCAAATCATGCGGCGTCTCATCTGGGTCTACGCTGTTTGCCAAGGCCTTTTTTCTAGACGCTAGGCATAAACGGATTAAGGGCGAGGTGTAATTATGGGAATATGTGGCTGAATCCAAAATATTTTTACCAAAACTTTCTTTTAAACAATGTTCTGACTGAACCCATAAAAACAGTCTACAAACTAAATACCTCTTGAATGCTAAAGAAACAAAGAATTCTGGCTGGTGTGTTTAGCAAACCTTTACCTTCACAAAACATACCAATGGAATTTTTATAGGTCGCCGTGGCGTATTGGATATGGTGTCCCCCTAGCGACTGGGAGGTCATGGGTTCAAACCCCACAGTGGGAGCGTTTTTCAATCTCCTCCTCAGACACCAAGTACTGGTTCTTAGTCCCATGAAACGGACTCGAGAGCGTTTCAATAAGCCTCAGGCTTTCGATGCAATAAAATTAATTGGTTTAAACTAATGACATTTTCAGTTGATAACTTATCATATTGTGTAGATTTTAGGTTCTAACAATTTGTACACTTTTCCTGCAGGAAGGTGCTGTATTGGGGAGGCTGAAAACATGAACAAAGATTTTGAATAAAAATATGGCTAGCTTCACCTCTGTCAGTGGCAATATGTGACCTAAGTAACCCCAATTTGTACTTCCTCTCCTTCAACAATTATTTAAATAATATGTCCACACCTGCTAGATTATAATGACAATCACGTTGCAACCAAATTGCGGTTCAAGATCAATGCAAATACGCGATAACTGTGTAATGTTTCTGAATAAGATACTTGACTCTAGCAGCAAAACCTTAACCATGATGTACCACTCATTGCAATACTTCTACTAGCTGGTACATGTAAATACCATCTTCTTACCAGAAGCAAGTTCTCCAGTTACAGATTCACCAATTAGCACAGGCCAGTACTGAGTCCCGCTAATTGACAGGTGCCCTCCTCCCCACCCTGTTTCAACCCCAACAGGTGATGGCCAGGCATGCAATTACTGGCATGTCATTTTTTGCCAGCCCCAGAAAATGCATCCACACATAAGCAATCATCCTGAAGACCTGTCATTCTCTGTTAGCAATCTGTTAGCAAAGAGTGGCTTTTAACCTACTCACAAGCTTACTAGTACTCTCTTCAAACCTGTTAGCAATCTGTTATCAAGAGGGGGCTTTTAATGTACTCACAGGCTTACTAGTACTCTCTTCAAACCTGTTAGCAATCTGTTATCAAGAGGGGGCTTTTATCAAACCTGTTAGCAATCTGTTATCAAGAAGGGGCTTTTAATGTACTCACATGCTTACTAGCACTCTCTTCAAACCTGTTCGCAATCTGTTATCAAGAGGGGGCTTTTAATGTACTCACAGGCTTACTAGTACTCTTTTCAAACCTGTTAGCAATTTGTTATCAAGAGGGGGGCTTTTAATGTACTCACAGGTTTACTAGTACTCTCTTCAAACCTGTTAGCAATTTGTTATCAAGAGGGGGCTTTTAATGTACTCACAAGCTTACTTGTACTCTCTTTAAACCTGTTAGCAATCTGTTATCAAGAGGGGGCTTTTAATGTACTCACAGGCTTACTAGTACTCTCTTCAAACCTGTTAGCAATCTGTTATCAAGAGGGGGCTTTTAATGTACTCACAGGCTTACTAGTACTCTCTTCAAAGAGTCTGGAAAGGTGCTATGTTCTATCAGTTGATTTGGGCCTGAAACTTTCACTAGTGGGTAGCAATCTGTTATCAAACCAAGGCTTTAATTCTGTACTCACACGCTTACTAGTACTCTCTTCAAAGGGGCTGAAAAGGTGCTATGTTCTATCAGTTGATTTGGGCCTGAAACTTTCACCAGTGGGTATGGTAGAAGCTGTCTATTTGCTGATAAGGCACAATACCTTGAAATTGTGTTTTGTTTTTGTTGAGTTGTTTTTCAATGAAATTAATGAAAGCAATAGCATCTAAAATGAATTAGGGTTGGGAGTTTTTCTGAATGATTTACATAATTAATTACAGAATGTCATTGGGTATCATGGACAAGTATGGAATTACATTCCAACTTCATGTAATGAATTTTATTATTTAAAACTAATATCATTCCTACATCCTTCACTGTTACTAAAAAATAGAGTACTTACAAGCTTTTTCTTTAATTTGACAAATTGACCTAGTTTTTGACCCTATGTGACCCTGTTTCGAACTCTGCCAAGATATCATTGGATAAATGTTCTGAACAAGTTTCATGAAGATTGGGCAATAAATGTGGCCGTTAGAGTTTTCACAATGCAAATGTTGATGGCACAGCACTACATGCAACAAGCAAATTCGTAGAATTGATATCCCCCCCGCAACATATCTTTTGTTTGAGGATGGGTGCAAATCGGACGGATGAACATACTACAAAACAAATGGCCATTACTCCGTTATCAACAGATGGTGTACCATGCCATTTGGCGTGCATCATCCTCTTATCCATATATATACTCATGCCAAGTTTCAATGAAATCCACCAAAGCACTTCCAAGATATNTGTTTTGTTTTTGTTGAGTTGTTTTTCAATGAAATTAATGCAAGCAATAGCATCCAAAATGAATAAGGGTTGGGAGTTTTTCTGAATTATTTACATAATTAATTACAGAATGTCATTGGGTATCATGGGCAAGTATGGTATTACATTACAACTTCATGTATTGTATTTTATTATCTAAAACTAATATCATTCCTTCATCCTTCACTGTTACTAAAAAATAGAGTATTTACAAGCTTTTTCTTTAATTTGACAAAGTTACCTAGTTTTTGACCCTATGTGACCCTGTTTCGAACTCTGCCAAGATATCATTGGATAAATGTTCTGAACAAGTTTCATGAAGATTGGGCAATGATTGTGGCCTCTAGAGTTTTCACAATGAAAATGACTTGATGGCGCAGCACTACATGCAAAAAACAAAAGACAAAAGGCGATATTGACAGCCTACCATATTGTGCTCAGGTGAGCTAAAAATGTGAGAAAGAATGAAGTGTAGAACAAAATTATGCTCTTGTTCAATTTTGATGAAATATTAACTCAGTCTCATAAAAGGTGTAGATTATTTTATTTACTAATTATTATACAATGAGTACAAACAAAAAAATCATTCTTTTATGAACTGATGTTGTTGTGAATGTAACGTTACGTTATTTGCCACGCCGCGCTTTAGTGTATAACGTCCTTGACGTCACGTCATATTAGTTGTTGTTTATATACGTCATGTTTATCATTGATACTGAAGTTAAAGGAAGAACCTGAACACACAATGCTTTGTACCTTAATTATCCCACACAATCACGATAGATGCAAAGGAAATGTCTAACTATCCAAGCAAATACTAAATTAAAACAGCCCCTCTCAAAGTATCCTACATGAAATAATACCTTCAAGATTTTTCTCCCTTGGACTATACTTTTTGCAGAGATGTTGAAAATTCAAACAAAGTGCTCTTATTTCATTTTTCAATGATGAAAAATCCCAGAGCAAAAAAAAAGGGGAAATTTTGACACTGATGAATTACTGACACTGCACCATGAAAACCATGAAAACCATTTTTTATGTCAAACTTCCATAAAGAAGCTACAGTAGTAATGGCAATGGGAGGTCTTTCTTGTGAACAAACATTAATAAAAATCGCTCATGTCAAAAACAATTACAGATACAAAAATCTTGACATTTTAAAATAAACATTCAGTCTTAGGCGTTTTCCTTTTTTTGTTATACTGGTTAATCGGACAAGTTATTTTATTTATTTTTTTTATTTTTTTTTCCTTATTATAATGTCTGTTTTAGGGTCAAGTAAAAAAAATACATTTCCAAAAGACAGGAAAAGTAAATCTTAATTATAATTCCTGAAATGCATGGTACTGTTATTCACTTATATTCATTGACATGAAATTTCGTGGAATCATAAAATCTGTCATTTTTGTTTTATGTTAAATTCTTGGATGCTCTATTGTATTAACAAAGCAAATTATATCAAATATACTTATAAATTAGTAGTGCATAATATAAACTTTGGTAATTTTGTTACAAAATGTCAGTATTTGCAAATTATATAAAAGAATTGAATCTGCATGACTTTAATCTCAATCCGATTACATGACATTACATCTGCATGACATAACATTATAATAATGACTGGTTTTATAAAACTCAAAATGTACATATTCATTTATGTATAATTTTTTTATTTAAAAAAAAATGCATATGGTGTATTACCCATAGTTACATGGGTATATCCTGAACATTAATTTCTTCTGTATTGAGATATAAAAAAAAAATTGTTTTGAAAAAAACTAAACTTTACAAATATCTTTCAAAATATTGCAGCATTAAATCATCAAAACATAATCATAACCGGCCATCAAGTTAGTCATATTTTATAAATTTGTCTTTAAAAAAAATCCATGTATCATGCCCACTATCACAAACCAATCTGACTGGTAGGTATTTTCAGTTCCACAGAATGACAGCATCTTATCTCACACTGAAAACCAGTAACACATTGCTGGGATTTCAGCAGATATCCTAGAGATCCAGCAAAAGATAATTGGCCCAAAAAAAACGGGCACTGGAAAATGTTCACCATGCAAAGATTCCTTCTGACACTGACAAGGTATGGTTGTATGAAAAATAAGTCATAAGACTAAAATACTACTCTGGCAATAACAAGCCAAACTAATCAGTGTGTTTTGACACGACTCACAACAATCCTGATTTATGGCCTATATTGCAGCCAGAGGCCCTGTAGAAAATACCAGTAAGAATTGTTTTAAAATGTTGAAAGATTTATCATGCTTCACTTTTTCTTTCTCTGCAATAAGCAACCCATGCGAAAGACTTCAGACCTGGGACAAATCCGATAAAATTTGTTGCATCCAGAGGCCCTGTAGAAAAAATACCAGTAAGAATTGTTTTAAAATTTTGAAAGATTTATAATGCTTCACTTTTTCTGGCTGTGCATTGAGCATCCAGACTGCTTACAATTTCATACATGTTTTTGACTTTCGACAAATGATTATTTGCTGCCTGTTTAATTAGGTGCCTATACAATGTGTTTAAAAAAATCATGATACCTATAGAAAACTCACACAATTAATGAGTGGGCTGGGCTCTCCACTTTATCCGATTAAAAATGGTGAAATATTTAAAAGACATCCTTAAAATTGTTATCTGGGTTGCGCTTTATTCTCCCAACACAGATCTTAAAAAGTCACGTGGTATAGGCACCGTGTTAATATAGATCTACTAAAGTTGAGCTTGTTTTATTTGGTCAACTTTGGGGCCCCATTCCCAATCTCAAAAAGTATATTGTGTTTAAGAGCAAAAATGAAATAACTACAGGAATTGTGTTAGGGCATTTAACGGGTTTTGACTTGAATGCATCAGACAGTTGTCATTGAAATTTAAATAAAGATTTTGTTTTTCCCTTGGCAAGCTGTATATGAGAAATTACCACATAAATATTAATATATATTTCAACAATCTAGCTGCCAGTAACTAACCAGTGGAAACAATAAATGACTGTTCTCATGTAATCTAAGCAATTAATGGCAATTAATATTATTTTTCAGGTATATGGGGTTATGGCAGCCAAAATGAATGTATGTGTACTTAATTCCAGTGTCATTAATGTGTTCTCCATAATAGCCATGCTGGGCCACTGACATGTCATTAATTAAAAACGGGTAACATAATCCTTGTGTGTCATGCAGTAATTAATTATCCCAACAACCATGAATAAAATGACTTCTATTTCATTTATTTATATAGTTTTTCACCAGGTAACATATTTTTCCAATGCTCAGGGCTATGTTTACCAGTGTTTGTTTTTTCGTTGTCAAATTTCAGGCAGAATTTGGGCGCCAATCCCAATCTAAAATTAATAAGATTTTTGAAAAATGTGTTATTTTTTTATATTGGGCAACAGAAGAATATCAGAAGTAAGTTTGTTGGCAAAAAAAATCATTGCTATATAAAGTCTCCTTTGTACTAATGATATTAGGTCACCTTCGCTGGCTTTTCCTTATCGCTTTGCAGGTGCTCTCCCTGCCCCTTATTTACCAATAAGATTTTACTGCATATGTTCTTTCCATTCATCCTTGGTTGGAGTTTTGTTTATATAAATAACATACAAAATCTAATTAACATGTTCTTAACTCATGATTTAAGTTATTTTCTTAATTCAAAGGCTAACAACCAGACACAATCAATTAACAATGTGATACAATTAATTTGGTCGCTTGATGCATGTTCCAGGATATTTGTACATATTTTATACTTGTTATTAATAATGTTTTACTTTTTTATACATTATAACTAGCATTAAGGTATTTCATTAATTTTCCAGAAAACAGAGGTTTTGATACAGTTGTCATGGATTAAACATAAATTGTGTTGCCAAACAGCACATGTTTTGATTATGATAAAATGGTACACAACCTCAGAGGTCCCTTATAAGCAATTCTAAGATAAATGTCAAGAACAATGAAAAGCACCAAGTAACCCATTTATGCCTAGTGGACTCTTGCATCCTTCTAAATTGGATAAATTTATTTCCAAAATTACAGATGTCTAGTATATTTATTTTTATATTTAGAATATTTCTTACAGAAATTCCTTTAAGCAAACAGCGTAGACCCTGATGAGACGCCGCATCATGCGGCGTCTCATCTGGGTCTATGCTGTTTGCCAAGGCCTTTTTTCTAGACGCTAGGCATAAACGGGTTAAGGGCGAGGTGTAATTATGGGATTATGTGGCTGAATCCAAAATATTTTTACCAAAACTTTCTTTTAAACAATGTTTTGACTGAACCCATAAAAACAGTTTACAAACTAAATACCTCTTGAATGCTAAAGATACAAAGAATTCTGGCTGGTGTGTTTAGCAAACCTTTACAAATGTACCTTCACAAAACATACCAATGGAATTTGTTGGTTGCAGTGGCGTATTGGATATGGTGTCCCCCTAGCGACCAGGAGGTCATGGGTTCAATCCTCACAGTGGGAGTGTGTTTTTCAATCTCCCCTCAGACACCAAGTGCTGGTTCTTAGTCCCATGAAACGGACTCGAGAGGTTTCAATAAGCCTTATGCTTTCGATGCGATAAAATAAATTGGTTGAAACTAATGACATTTTCAGTTGATAACTTATCATATTGTGTAGATTTTAGGTTCTAACAATTTGTACACTTTTCCTGCAGGAAGGTGCTGTATTGGGGAGGCTGAAAACACGAACAAAAATTTTGAATACAAATATTGCTAGCTACACCTCTGTCAGTGGCAATATGTGACCTTAGTAACCCCAATTTGTACTTCCTCTCCTTCAACAATTATTTAAATTCAATGTCCACAGCTGCTGCTTGATTATAATGACAATCACATTGCCACCAAATTGTGGTTCAAGATCAATGCAAATACGTGATACCTGTGTAATGTTTCTGAATAAGATACTTAACTCTAGCAGCAAAACCTTAACCATGATGTACCATTCATTGCTATACTTCTACTAGCCGGTACATGTAAATACCACCTTCTTACCAGAAGCAAGTTCTCTAGTTACCGATTCACCAATTAGCACAGGCCAGTACTGAGTCCCGCTAATTGACAGGTGCCCTCCTCCCCACCCTGTTTCAACCCCAACAGGGCAGGCAATTACTGGTATGTCATTTTTTGCCAGCACCAGAAAATGCATCCACACATAAGCAATCATCCTGAAGATCTGTCATTCTCTGTTTGCAATCTGTTAGCAAAGAGTGGCTTTTAACCTACTCACAAGCTTACTAGTACTCTCTTCAAACCTGTTAGCAATCTGTTATCAAGAGGGGGCTTTTAATGTACTCACATGCTTACTAGCACTCTCTTCAAAGAGTCTGGAAAGGTGCTATGTTCTATCAGTTGATTTGGGCCTGAAACTTTCACTAGTGGGTAGCAATCTGTTATCAAACCAAGGCTTTAATTCTGTACTCACACGCTTACTAGTACTCTCTTCAAAGGGGCTGAAAAGGTGCTATGTTCTATCAGTTGATTTGGGCCTGAAACTTTCACCAGTGGGTATGGTAGAAGCTGTCTATTTGCTGATAAGGCACAATACCTTGAAATTGTGTTTTGTTTTTGTTGAGTTGTTTTTCAATGAAATTAATGAAAGCAATAGCATCTAAAATGAATTAGGGTTGGGAGTTTTTCTGAATGATTTACATAATTAATTACAGAATGTCATTGGGTATCATGGACAAGTATGGAATTACATTCCAACTTCATGTAATGAATTTTATTATTTAAAACTAATATCATTCCTACATCCTTCACTGTTACTAAAAAATAGAGTACTTACAAGCTTTTTCTTTAATTTGACAAATTGACCTAGTTTTTGACCCTATGTGACCCTGTTTCGAACTCTGCCAAGATATCATTGGATAAATGTTCTGAACAAGTTTCATGAAGATTGGGCAATGAATGTGGCCGTTAGAGTTTTCACAATGCAAATGTTGATGGCACAGCACTACATGCAANTTAAAAAAAAAAAAAAATGCATATGGTATATTACCCATAGTAACATGGGTATATCCTGAACATTAATTTCTTCTGTATTGATATATTTGATTTGATAAAAAAACAACAAAAAAATAAAAATATCGTTCAAAATATTGCAGTATTAAATCATCAAAACATAATCATAACTGGCCATCAAGTAAGTCATATTTTATAAATTTGTCTTTAAAAAAATCCAATGTATCATGCCCACTAGNCAAATATACTTATAAATTAGTAGTGCATAATATAAACTTTGGTAATTTTGTTACAAAATGTCAGTATTTGCAAATTATATAAAAGAATTGAATCTGCATGACTTTAATCTCAATCCGATTACATGACATTACATCTGCATGACATAACATTATAATAATGACTGGTTTTATAAAACTCAAAATGTACATATTCATTTATGTATAATTTTTTTATTTAAAAAAAAATGCATATGGTGTATTACCCATAGTTACATGGGTATATCCTGAACATTAATTTCTTCTGTATTGAGATATAAAAAAAAAATTGTTTTGAAAAAAACTAAACTTTACAAATATCTTTCAAAATATTGCAGCATTAAATCATCAAAACATAATCATAACCGGCCATCAAGTTAGTCATATATTATAAATTTGTCTTTAAAAAAAATCCATGTTTCATACCCACTATCACAAACCAATCTGACTGGTAGGTATTTTCAGCTCCACAGAATGACAGCATCTTATCTCATAACAGAAAACCAGTCACACATTGCTGGGATTTCAGCAGATATCCTAGAGATCCAGCAAAAGATAATTGGCCCAAAAAAAAACGGGCACTGGAAAATGTTCACCATGCAAAGATTCCTTCTGACACTGACAAGGTATGGTTGTATAAAAGATAAGTCATAAGACTAAAATACTACTCTGGCAATAACAAGCCAAACTAATCAGTGTGTTTTGACATGACTCACAAAAATCCTGATTTATGGCCTATATTGCAACCAGAGGCCCTGTAGAAAATACCAGTAAGAATTGTTTTAAAATGTTGAAAGATTTATCATGCTTCACTTTTTCTTTCTCTGCAATAAGCAAGCCATGCGAAAGACTTCAGACCTGGGACAAATCCGATAAAATTTGTTGCATCCAGAGGCCCTGTAGAAAAAATACCAGTAAGAATTGTTTTAAAATTTTGAAAGATTTATAATGCTTCACTTTTTCTGGCTGTGCATTGAGCATTCAAACTGATTACAATTTCATACATGTTTTTGACTTTCGACAAATGATTATTTGCTGCCTGTTTAATCACGGTGCCTATACAATGTGTTTAAAAAAATCATGATACCTATAGAAAACTCACACAAATGAGCGGGCTCTCCACTTTATCCGATTAAAAATGGTGAAATATTAAAAAGACATCCTTAAAATTGTTATCTGGGTTGCGCTTTATTCTCCCAACACAGATCTTAAAAAGTCACGTGGAATAGGCACCGTGTTAATTTAGATCTACTAAAGTTGAGCTTGTTTTTTTGGGGTCAAATTTGGGGCCCCATTCCCAATCTCAAAAAGTATATATTGTTTAAGAGCAAAAATGAAATAACGACAGGAATTGTGTTAGGGCATTTAACAGGTTTTGACTTGAATGCATCAAACAGTTGTCATTGAAATTTAAATAAAGATTTTGTTTTTCCCTTGGCAAGCTGTATATGAGAAATNTGGTGTACAATGCCATTTGGCGTGCATCATCTTCTTATCCATATATGTACTAATACCAAGTTTCAATGCAATCCGCCGAAGCACTTCCAAGATATTGCTCCGGACACAAAAGTACCGGACGGACGGATGGACGGACAGACAGCCGGACGGACGGACAATGCCAAAACAATATCCCTCTGCCTCTGGCGGGGGATAAAAAACAAAAGACAAAAGGCGATATTGACAGCCTACCATATTGTGCTCAGGTGCAGCTCAAAATGTGAGAAAGAATGAAGTGTTGAACAAAATTATGCTCTTGTTCAATTTTGATGAAATATTAACTCAGTCTCATAAAAGGTGTAGATTATTTTATTTGCTAATTATTATACAATGAGTACAAACAAAAATCATACTTTTATGAACTCTGATGTTGTTGTGAATGTAATGTTACGTTATTTGCCACGCCGCCCTTTAGTGTATAACGTCCTTGAAGTCACGTCATATTAGTTGTTGTTTATAAACGTCATGTTTATCATTGATACTGAAGTTAAAGGAAGAACCTGAACACGTACACAACGCTTTGTACCTTAATTATCCCACACAATCACGATAGATGCAAAGGTAATGTCTAACTATCCAAGCAAATACAAAATTAAAACAGCCCCTCTCAAAGTATCCTACATGAAATAATACCTTCAAGAGT
>VMBQ01013160.1:0-17474 GCA_007657795.1 Dreissena rostriformis
TACTTAAAAAATGGATAAGTCGGCTTAAAGTGTCTGTCCACGGAACGTATGTCAATTCACGCTGATATGGTTTAAGTTTTATCAAGGAAATGAATTTTATTTTATTAAACACTTTTCCGTTTGTAGAAAAATATAATTAAATAAATTTCTGTACGAAAGCTTTTGGTTTCAATGGCATGTATTTTTTACTGCACACTTGGTATGAAACACGGTGCACATATTGGATATAAGATTTTAGTCCAGATGCATAGACCTCTATTAGGGGCGGCAACTCTTCACCCTCAGAAGATTATCGAACATAACCGATACGAAATGCCAAAGAAAATGTAATGAAGTTCATTGTGTACACACCGGTCTTACTGACCTGTGTACTAACGCGAAAGGAATTGTGGGAAGCACTTCTTTTACGAGTGAAAAGTATAAGCGAAAGTAGGTCAGGTAATCGTGCTTCTGATAATCGCTTTCAGTCTTAATAGAGATTCAAAATCACATTTAAACATAATTCAATAACATTTCTTTAAACAACATTCCGTTTAAAAAACACAATGAAAACGATTTGTGTTTCATAATTAAGATTTTCATTCCTACGCAGAACTAGTTTGGCGGAAGCATTATTCCCCAAACCAGGGGATTGTGATGCGTCTTAATATAGAGGTGACAATAACGTAGTGACGTCACCATCTATGTATAGAATGTAATGAAGTTTGGTTAAGATTAAAAACTTTTGGAAAATAAAATAGTGCTCGCGCTGCGCCCCTTACGATGGGCAGGGAATAGAATTTAATTCACATCACATTGTTAAATTTAGGGTTTTAATATCCGAAACGGCATCCTTTAGTGGCAAAATAAACTCATGGTCTTCGATAATAAACATGAGGTTTAAAACATGGGCTTTATTCTTATGTGTCAGTAGTTAAATCAATGGTGAAAACTTACTACAAAACACGAAAATGAAAATAACAGAAACGGTAATATAAAAATATACAAGCAAGAGCAAACAGCAAACACTCACTATAAACAAAACCATTAAAGCTACCTTATAGTAATAATCCGTCTGTCTTTTCCCGCCATTTTCAACCACTCGAGCTGCTCCACATTTTCCCGCCACTGGAACTTTTCGTATGCAATCACAAGGATCGGCTGTTCCACTCGCTGGCACAACTCCTTGTTCAGGGGATGCATCCAGGGGTCCAACATTATGCCCATTCTAGAAAGAAAAACTTAAAATTGAAACTACGTGCCTATCAGTCGTGTAGCAGTCTTACATATCAAAACATAGATATCGTAGGATATTATTTTTTTTACATTTTATGCAATTTAATGAGGCATGTACTCGTTATTGTTAAGCACAAAAATCTGTTATCACCAAATATAAATTATTTTGTTCTCTTCCCTCGTATCTTTAAGAATTTTGTTTAATTTACTTACACCCATAAAGACAGAATTTCCGTTAGTGTATTCACTTCCCTATTGTCTTAAACAGTCTTTATTTAAGTAACCTACGGATAGAAGATGTTTCAGTGTATGCGTGTATATATTTAACATGCACGCATTTCATATATTGAAACGTGAAAACCAACTATTTAAACAAATAAGATAAGAGATATCCCGTTTTGACTCACCGAAAGCGAGTGTCGTTTCCTAGCGTGGTCACAACGGTCGACCCGCCAAAGCTATGACCCACAACGGCCGCTCTTGCCAAGTCAAGACGGCCTTTGAACTGCTTTAGATTAAAGTTGAAACCGAGGCAATTTCGGACGGAGGTTCCGCTGTTGATATCGGTCAGGAGATCTAGAAGCTTGCTGCACTCTCTACCACGCTGATGGACCTGAAAGTGATGTGGTTGAGGAATTACACAATCTCGAAATCTAAAAATCTGAAGACGGCGACGATGACGGTGTTGCTGTTAAACATATGGTTTTAGTGATGACAAACATAAAAAAGATGATGATAATGATTATGATGAAGATGACGACGATGATGAAGATGATTATGCTGACAATTATTGAGATACTGGTGATGATTCTGATGATGGTCACGGTGGTATTGATCATAATGATGAAGATGAGGAAAAGGTATTACAGAGAAGACGACAAAACAGACAGATACTCATAATAAAATAAAGTTGTGTGTATGTCAGTATAAATTATCGACGTAAACTCAGTTGAACATAAAACAGAGAAAAAATACAAATGCTTTAACATTTCTCAAAATCTTCAACAATCAGATCTATTATACACTCTGCATGGGAAAGCTCGGTAAATTGGTGGATTGACCTTTGCGTTACCGCGCTCAAACATAATTGGACAAACGAGCTGGATACCGGGCAATAAATACAAATGCATCCATTATCGCTTTAAGTACTTAATCAACCATATTCATCCCAGCTATAAAGTAACGCAGAGTTGTGTGGTCTCATTAGAGGGCAGGTAGCTCATGACCATACTGCGCTGACCGCATAATACATAAGACCTATTTTCGCATGACGCGTTTCATATGTTAGAAGTAGAGAATAGCTATAAAAGAGTGTTTTATAGACATACAAGTTAAAAAAAAAATAAAGAAGAAAATAAAAATATGGATTATTATTTTTTAAAGTGTCATTCGAAAGATAATGTTATTTGTAATTCGACTTCCATGATTAACATTAGCATACATGTGCACGACTGACGAACATTTAATGGCTAACTAGAATAAGCATGTTTAGACTGTTTTCGCAAGCCAATACATTTAGAAGTGGAAATCAGATATCCGGCTTGTTATGCATTATTTATCGTAAAATACACACTTGCCATTTTTTCTTAAGACGAGTACAACTACTGTTCACTATTTAACGCTTCAAATATCACTGAGTTTTAAATGCGTGTTTATGTCAAATCATATTCATTGGTAATCAGCCAAGCCGCCCAAGGGCAAAACCTACATACGCGACATAGGCGTTTATGTTGTGAAATTTCTACTTCATCGTCGATACTTCAGTGAATGGTGCGCATACATGTCAGCGTCATAACAACTTCATAACAACGTGAAACGAAGACACACACACTTTTAAAGGTTGTGAAACGGGACTGCTAATTTTCTTCCCGGCGAGGGTTTACACTTATAAGCAAGCACGTAACGCACTTTATTTTGACGTATACTTATCAAGATATCAATTGTCCGTTATTTAGTCCAACCTTGAAGTCAAACCAAAATTCAATCGATACTCAGTCAGAAAGTATGCGCACGTACAAGTCATATTGACAAGACCGCTAAAATATTAAGCAGATGTATATAGTCACCGTGGGCTTAGCATTTGTTTGTTTATTGTTTTGGAGTTGCCAATCACAACGCTGATAAAGAAATAGCTCTCAAAACATGCCAAAAAAGTTAATGTATACCAATAAGTTAATGTTTATGTATGCCAATATGTTCATACTCTGGAACGGCTAAGTGATAGAAAAACGAACATTTATTTAAATCTGAACAGGTATTTGACTGCAAAATGCCTCGCCATAGTGCGAAGTATTAAGCTGTCTTATGCGTGTAATGAATACCAGATTACAGACGTTTATTACAGCACATTTATATTATGAGACAAGCTTATTCAACGAAAAATAAACAGCTTAATAAAAATCTGTCCTTGTTAAACCTATTAGGTATTTTAAAACTATTTACATGTGTTTTGAATAGTTTGTTTGACATTAATGCTGTTTATCACGAAACAATAAATTGCGTTTCCAATACATAGCCGGTCGAACCGTTTCCAACGGCACTGAAGATCATTTAATAATAAAATGATCATGGTAATCGCTTTTCTATCTAGTGCTAATGCATAATTAGAAGAATTAAAGAAGAACGACGACGAACAAGATACTATATAGTATATACATATAAATATGTATAAAGGTAGAATGACGATACTTGTAACGATAACGACTTGATAACGACTACGAAGAGTGTTGTTTGAAGTTCACGATGAGGATAACGACGACGACGAAGAAGAAAATACTTTGTTGAAAACTTCCATGAAAACATCGAATTCATGATGCTGATGAAGTGGACGACGAAGATGATGATAATGTTGTTGATGTTGGCATTAATGTTGATAATGATGACGAAAATGATTATTAACAGAAAATGCATGTGCGTGAAGTGTCATCCCAGATTAGCCTGTTCAGTCAGCACATTGTAAGCAGGGATGACAATTTCCGCTTTTATGGAATTTTTCGTACAAGGAAGTATTTTTTTTTAACGAAAATCGAGTCTAGTTGGAAAGTGTAGTCAATGATAAGCCTGTGCAGACTGCACAGGCTAATCTCGGACGACACTTTACGAATATGCATTAAGCCCAGTTATCTAAGAACGAGACTCATAACAACAACGCACCTGTCTGTTACGGTATTCGTAGTCGTTCCATCGGATCCCCAGACCGTCCACGTGTTCGAACGACTTCCACTCCTCCTTGAAGCTGTGGGAGCGAACCATGGATGAACGCGTGGGACGTCCACACTTCGAGTCTCTTGGGACGTCCGCCACGGATGCCCGGATGTTGTCCTTCAGCTGGTAGGTCATGGACGCCGACCCGTCCCTGAAAAAAAGTGGAAATGAAGCATCCAGATCATGTTCGAATCATTTGAGCCGCGTTCTGGGGGAAATTCGTCCTTATGCACTTGCGTAAAGTGTAGTCTCAGGTTAGCCTGTGCAATCCGCACAGGCTAATCAGGGACGACACTATCCGCGTTTATAATATTTTTCGTTTAAACGAAGTATTTTGTTTAGAGAAAACCCCATTTAAGCGGAAAGTGTAGTCCCAGATTAGCCTAAGCGGGCTGCACAGGCTAATCTGCAACGACACTTTACGCACATGCAATAAGCCGAGTTTTCCCACAACGAGGCTCATTTTTATCTTAAGTGGTTGATACAGTCCTTAGTCATCGACATTGCGTTTGGCGATATGAGTGAGAAGTCTCGTTCTAGGAATACCGGACTAAATGCATGTGCGTAAAGTGTCGTCCTAGATTAGCCTTTGCAAATCGTACAGGCCAATCAGGGACGACCTTTACTGCTTTTATTGTAATTTTCGTTTAAATAGTTCTCTTCTGAAAGACAATCCAGTTTCTAGGCGGAATGTATCGTCGCTGATTAGTCTGTACGGACTGTACAGGTTAATCTGGGACGATATTTTACGCATATGCGTTAAATTTCGTTTTCCCAGAGCGAGGCTCGTATACTTGTGGGGGCTTGAACTTGGGAGCCCTTTCCACGGATTCGCTACGACGGATAGGCAGAAACGATTTCTGTTGGTGTTATATACAATATTGCAATAACATCCAGTGGATCATGGAAAAGAAAACAAAAAATATAATAACATGAATAGTTTACCTTTTTTATACCAGTGGTAACAAAAAAAAACCTTAAAAAAGGCCCCTACATGCGTTCGTTAGTTACCCCATACCACCCAGTTCAATTTATTTGTTCTACTTTTTAAAAATCTTACAATTGTATGAAATTACATTCCAAGAAAATAGTTCGCACCGCTGCTTTTCTAACTAATTTTATTAAACACAAAATGAAACTAAGTAGTTCGCACCTGTGTTCAATCGCGGCCACTATGAATCCATGCGAGGCCAGCTCGCAGCAATACGCGGAGTAAGTAGTCCGGTTTCCGCCGATACCATGTGACATCACCACCACCGGGAACTTCTCTGGCCCCTCAAGGACCGGGGCCTGCAAGAGGGCCGGAATGTAGACGTCACCTGCAGAGGAACGAACTTCCGGTTATTTCCCACGGCCATGCATTAAGCGAAAATAAAATATTGTTTGTTGTCACCCCCCCCCCTCATCAAATAGGGTAAGTAGTTCAGCTGTTTTGATTATTTTTTCGTTTACGCTACACAAGTTTTTGTTCCACGTCATTATGAATGAAAGAAATCTTCAAAATCCTTATACAACATTTTTTATTATTCTAATAAATGTTAATTTATGGAATGGGATCGAGTGAAGCAGCATGATCCACTTGGAATACAATAATGGGGAGTTTAGGGTCGACTCGAACGTATATGTATAGGGTCGGTCGGGTAATAGAAACCAACAACTTTTACGCCTGATAAAACACCATGAATCAGACAGCCGGCAAATTGCATTTATAATGTTATGGGGGCAAAATTGTTCAAGTATGTTGTGTTTTTATTCAAATTATGTTCATGTGAAGCTGTAAAAAAATAAATCTGAATGATAACATTTTCCTCATATTGCGCAAAAGTGAACAGTTGCTATGTCTGCACGCTTTGATTTTGTAAATATTGTTGTAAAGAGACACATTACTTAAGCATATATTTTTTTAAGCCGCGTTCTGGGGAACCTGGGCTTAATGCATGTGCGTAAAGTGTCGTCCCATATTTGCATGTGCAGTCCGCAGAGGCGTATCAGGGACGTCACTTTCCGCTTGAATCATAAGGAATTTTTCGTTTAAAGGAAGTCTCTTTTAAGCGAAAATCCAGTTAAGGCGGAAAGTGTCGTCCTTGATTAGCTTGTGCGGACTGCACAGTCTAATCTGAGATGACAATGTTCACATATGCATTAAGACCAGTTTTCCCATAACGCGGCTCATATATTGTAAAGAGACGCATTACTTAACCCTTTACTCGTCAGATACTAACTTCGGTGCGTTTGTAGTCCATTAGAAAATCAACTTAAATTAAAGACCTTTCTTAATAGATTCAAGTTTTAACGGCTCCATTTCCAACCCTAAGATACCGATGAGCAGCAAACAGCATAAACCGGAACATACTGCGAGATACTGGCAGGCTGTTCTGGTTTCATGCTGGTTGCATATAGCAATTTTCACTTTGCTTCTGAGTGGGAAGGGTTTAGCATTAACGCGGCTCATATCCTTACCACCAAGCCAGTTGAAGAGCTTGCCGAGGAGTTTTGAGCGGTCCTTCTTGAGGAATTTCGCGTAACCATGGCCGTACTGTTTCCTCGGCAACCAGAGGGGCCATTGGGTGTGGCGCTCCTGTAATGTATAGAACAGGATCTTACTGTAACATTCTTAAAATAACAACATTTAACGGACACAGTTCCTCTAGGTCTTCTTTGCTTTATAAACAACAATCTGATTAATATTTGATTTGTATTTTATCTAGTTCTTAACAACTTGGGGGAAAACAATCTTAATCCGAGTTTATCCACCAATCATAATTTCATTCAACCATTAACAAATGTTACGGTATGTGATCTTGAAAGAATGAAAGATTTATGTGTCAGCTTAGTGTGTACCCCGAGATTAATGTTTTGTCCCAATATCTAGAACATTTTAGGATAAAGACTATTTTGTTGTTTTTGTGTAAGCGGACAACATCTCCGCTACTGATTATGCTTATACACCTGAGATTGAATCCGACAAAAGACATGAACGAGCTAGCATACAGATTTATTTATCTGATAACCGGTTAACATTGACGTAAAAGCTGTGTAATTTCTTTTGTGTTTCTCTGATTTGAACAAATAAATAAGGTAAAACGATGCTATATATGTATGTTGAAACCTACATAATTTTCAATCAAAATAAATGTTTGTTATTGTAACACCCTATCGAAACCAGAATAATTGAACTGTCATGTCGGTTTCATAATCTGTATCATCAACAGCAGCATCAGCAGAACCAATAGACACCAACATAATAATTTGTGCGCTCAAATCGATTAACACCCCGCATTGTTTTCAACCCAGTGAATAAGCATACATATTCGCAAACGCCTTTTGCGTGGGCGACTTAAAAAATAGCTCTGATGAATGGAAAGCCTTGTTCGAACTTTAGTGAACATTCCTGCGGTATAAACCGCCACACTGTGCAAATATAGCTTTAAGTCCATTCGTTGCATTACACGCCCAAAAATATTTCACATGTCCTCCCCCATCACAACCACATCGGCCTTGTGGTACTTGCAATTATCTTTCAACCCGCCTTCGCAACGCTCTGTCTTTATTCAGATGTCAAAGCTTTGGCTACTACGGCCCGCTGGCTTCACTACGCAGTTTTGTCACAGTGATATTTGGTGTATTTTCCGAGCGGTTTTTACATGTATAGTGTAACTTGAATAACATCTCAAATATCAAAACAAACAACGATATGAATGTTATTGACACAACCACACCTTCAATTATCATCCGCATACTATTCATCATTATCCNACAACTTGGGGGAAAACAACCTTAATCCGAGTTAATCCACCAATCATAATTTCATTCAACCATTAACAAATGTTACGGTATGTGATCTTGAAAGAATGAAAGATTTATGTGTCAGCTTAGTGTGTACCCAGAGATTAATGTTTTGTCCCAATATCTAGAACATTTTAGAATAAAGACTATTTTGTTGTTTTTGTGTAAGCGGACAAAATCTCCGCGACTGATTATGCTTAAACACCTGAGAGTGAATCCGACAAAAGACATGAAAGAGCTAGCATAGAGATTTATTTATCTGATAACCGGTTAACATTGACGTAAAAGCTGGGTTATTTCTTTTGTGTTTCTCTGATTTGAACAAATAAATAAGGTAAAACGATGCTTTATATGTATGTTGAAACCTACATAATAATCAATCAAAATAAATGTTTGTTATTGTAACACCCTATCGAAACCAGAATAATTGAACTGTCATGTCGGCTTCATAATCTGTATCATCAACAGCAGCATCAGCAGAACCAATAGACACCAACATCATAATTTGTGCGCTCAAATCGATTAACACCCCGCATTGTTTTCAACTCAGTGAATAAGCATACATATTCGCAAACGCCTTTTGCGTGGGCGACTTAAAAAATAGCTCTGATGAATGGAAAGCCTTGTTCGAACTCTAGTGAACATTCCTGCGGTATAAACCGCCACACTGTGCAAACATAGCTTTAAGTCCATTCGTTGCATTACACGCCCAAAAATATTTCACATGTCCTCCCCCATCACAACCACATCGGCCTTGTGGTATTTGCAATTATCTTTCAACCCGCCTTCGCAACGCTCTGTCTTTATTCGGATGTCAAAGCTTTGGCTACTACGGCCCGCTGGCTTCACTACGCAGTTTTGTCACAGTGATATTTGGTGTATTTTGCGAGCGGTTTTTACATGTATAGTGTAACTTGAATAACATCTCAAATATCAAAACAAACAACGATATGAATGTTACTGAAACAACCACACCTTCAATTATCAACCGCATACTATTCATCATTACCAAATTTATTATAATCAGTATGATGATGATGATGATGATGATGATGATGATGATGATGATGATGTTGATGACGATGATGATGATGATGTTGTTGATGATGATGATGATGATGATGATGATGATGATGGTGATGATGATGATGATGATGATGATGAAGGTGATGATGATGATGATGATGTTGTTGTTGATGATGATGATGTTGTTGTTGTTGTTGATGATGATGATGATGATGCTGATGTTGTTGTTGATGATGATGATGATGATTATGATGATGATGATTATGATGATGATGGTGATGATGATGATGATGGTGATGGTGATGATGATCAACTTCATCATCATCATCATCAATGGATTAATCATCATTAACAACAACGACATTATCCTTTTTTTAATCATTAGAAGCTGGATAGCCTTTGTAGAAAACATCAGCATAATTAGGCCTAGACTTCTGTTAATGTTTTTCGACTGACTATGCACTTCATCACATTACAGACGTTCTTTGTACCACTTTGTAAGTGACGAAGGCGTCGGTTTTCTTCCAACGAGCACACTAAAGAACAAACGTTATGTAAGTTTTATGGGGGTTCAAAATCGATAACGTTTAGCAATTCTAAAATAGAGTACTGATTAGTGATAACCACAGCATTTCCCCGGATACATACAGAGCTGTGAGTCAAGCCTTTCAACAGACGTAAATAACGATTGGTTATTGATTTTGATTGAAGATCGTTCGAAAGAAACCACAGAAACGGACATTAAACAATAAATGTTCTTGTACAAAAAGTGTATATGAATGATTCGTTTGTAACTGATCACGTCTTTCATTATCATGTAGTTCGTCTTCGGTCTATCGTATTTGTTTTGATGGATATTAGCGCAATTATCCGACTAGCAACTGCAAACACCACCACCACCACCACCGCTGCCACCACAATAACAACCAGTTTGCATACAAACGCATAATAAATGATAAGGAAATAAGTGGAGTATATAAGAACAGTAAACCACTTCACACGGTTCTATGTATCCAATGAACTTTAGTAAACTACAATGGATAAGCTTTACATTTGGCACATACGAGAGGATTATTTCTGTTCACACAGGAATTTAATACCGGACTTTGTTATAAAATCAGAATGCATGTACATTTTGACAGCGATATTGTTTCATAACAAAATACAAATGATAGGTATTGTTAGATACGTCCTGGACATAATAAATGTGTGGTTTTAAAAGCACTTTGCAATTATAGCCTTTAAAAACGCACATACATAGCTTTCAGAATGAAATAAATATACATGGAGTTTGTTAAATATTGCATCAATTTTTCTAAAGAATATAACCAAGCTGACAAGATTTAATTGTCACTTTCATTTGTTGACGAAACAGGCAAAGTTGATAAAACTGGCAATATAGCTTGAAAGCACAAACTGCTATACAAGTTCCGCTTAGATTTTTGTTTACCAGCGACTTTCTTAAAACGAAACTTTCCATAAAAGCGGAAAGTGGCGTCTCTGATTAGCCTGTGCGGATTGCGCATGCATTAGATCCAGTTTTCCCAGACCAACGAAAGTATAACAAGACCGATTCTAATACTAACTATTCGCCACCAGAGCTAGTTACGTTTATCATGCCTGTCAAGTGCATGCATATACAATGTACTATAATAATTCTAAAGTACATCGGCATTCTTTATAGTGCTGGGGCAAATGAAAATACCAGTTCCATGGAAGTTGCAGTTACAGCTGTAACATAGCTGCAGGTCCAACCATAATTTCATAAATAGAAATAGATGTTTTAATAATGTAAGAAAATGTTAACAGTTTATTTACATCAATATTTATAAATAAAATAACTATTGTAATTAATGATAAATCTTATATCATAATAATAAGGGTTCTATAAAGAAAATATTTAAATGTTAGGAACAATAATAACATAATTGAAATTTGGAAATTTAATAGCAAATCTTTATGATATATTGGCCATTTCGCAAGTAGAAACATGACATACTTTGCATTCATTGTAACATAGACTAGGTCAACAGTTTGAAAGGTCAAAGGTGCATCTGCTAATTAGAGACGTTTATTCAACAAGATATCCAATTGATAAAATGGTCAGAAATATTGACACGGAAAGTCTGATCAGACTAAATCACTTCATATATTCATTGATCTACACCGGTCAAAGGGAGTACTATTATACATTATTGTCGCTATACTCTATAGGGTGATGCAACCGAAATCGTAATCCTTGTAAATTACCTCTCGGACAATACATTAATAAGTCAGACCAGACATTGAAGAGGATTATTCGATAAATGGGTAAATACATGAATGGTTTAGTTACTATATTCATGGGGGGGGGGGTGTCCTGTAGAACAGTAATTTAGCGATCAACCAATCGGCAATTCACAAATAGCAATGGAACTATATGACCAGACCAATAAGAAGTCAACAAGTAGTCAGTAAAATGCTTTGACCATTCAAATATGTTATGAGAAATAGTATTATTTTATGTTTATGTATACTTTGGATAGAGAGATCAGTCCACCTTTAGCCAGTGACTAGAGAAGTCGATCTTTGTTCTGCAGCGGGGCCGATTGGCCCCCGCGCTGTTAGATTGTATTTCACGAACATTAGCCAGCGTTGTATTAGAAAATATTCAACAGAAATAAATCGAGATGAAAACTCTTATGAACTGGTGTGTTTGTTCCTGTGTGTCCCCTTAGAACAATGTGCAATTACGTCACACAGAGGCAAATGGGCGACGTTTCTACGCGGCATTTGCCTTTACATGTAAATACATGTACATTAGATTGAAAACATGGTTTCATCAATTTGAGTAATAAATGTGGCTTAAACTTTTGTTATATGCTTTTTTAAAAAGTTTTGAACTAGGTTTTGACCCCAATTTACCCAGATTCGAACTTGGAATAGATATTGTAAAAAAAAACAACAACATTCTGACAAAGTTTTACCATGACTGAGTAATAAGTGTGGCTTCCAAGACTTTTCTACGATTTGGCATGCTGTCCCAGCTTTTCACACACTTGACCCAGATTCAAACTTGACATATATACTGTCAAGATACAGATTCTGAGAATATTCCATCAATAATTTGTGAAAATTTGGTCTCTAGAGAGGTTTCTAATTAAAAGTTTATATCGCAAACCGAACGACGCCAGGCGCCGGAAATAGACTGACCTACATAGCTAAGATTATCTAACAATTATGACGCCCCGAACGGCGCGAATCCTGATGTCAGGTAAGGCAACCACCGACAGGTGTTTATCGATCAAACAGGAAAAAGCATGAAGCAGCAAACAGTAGACTTCCGTTGATATTGTGATAAACGTTGAAAATGCGGAAAGATTCCTTCTTCTAAAAGGATATGAATTATCGGGGATTAAATACGAGCGGAGAGTGGTGGCGTCTTATCATATATCAGCTATTTGCAATGAAAAGCTGAGGCGGAAAACAATTATAGACTTATTAAAAAGGCGTATCATAGCAACAAAGAATTATATACTCATTAAATAGGTATAATGTCAATATAATTCCTTGGAAAATATGGATATTACGATTGTTCATTCCATAACTAGTCTTTACTGGATCAGATTTCCAGACTTCAACGGCATATAATTGAGACGTGCTCTACGAAAAAGGGGTTTAATGTATGGGCGAAAAGTGTCGTCCCAGATTAGCCTGTGCAGTCCCCACAGGCTAATCAGGGACGACACTTTCCGCCTTAACTGGATTTTTGCTAAGAAGAGACTTTCTGTAAACGAAAAATACCATAAAAGCGGAAAGTGTCGTCCCTGATTAGCCTGTGCGGACTGCACAGGCTCATCTGGGAGGACAATTTATGCACAAGCATTTTTGCCCAGTTTTCTCAGAACACGACACATTATAAACAAATACCGTTAAAGTATGTTGCTCGATCGGAACATTGCTACATCAACAACAGTTAATTGTTAGATGAGCTTTAAACTTTTTATTTTTAACACGATACAATAGAATCGAATGAGACTCTCTAGAGTCCGTTTCCCGAGTAGAACAAGTACTTTGTTTAACAACATAAGAATTGAGAACGCTCTAGACTGGGTATAGAACCCGGGGCCTCCTGAGTGCTAGTCGGACATCACTATAAGGAAAAAAGAACCAAGAGCTTCAAACGGCTGTATCTACATAAGACATTCACAGCAAATACGACAATACGCTTAGATACGCGTTGTGGTGAATAAACTTAGAGTTGACGTTTCTATATTAAACTTCATTTTAATTTATAGGCAAAACGCACTTATTGCACTCAAGTCCGGTATCAGCTATGTGCGAGAACGCCACAAATAGCGATGAGTATCTTATATTTATATACATCAAGATGTCACTCGGAAAATATCTGTTCTGCACGAAAACGCGTTAGGTATGTAAAACATAACGCTTCAAATCACAGGCGAACAACAATACTGCACTTGCTTGAAACACGCCTATCATGTATACATATATCGAAGAACGTCAACAATAACAAAAACACTAACAACAGCAAGATAAAACATAACGACAGCATACATAATAACAGCATCATCAGCAGCGTTAAAACAACGGTTAGGTATTACAACGGCAACAATGGCAACAACGACTGTTTTAAAATATTTATGCAATATCTGAAGATTATAATTGAAAATGAGCCGCGTTCTGGGAAAACGGGCCTTATTGCAGGTGCGTAAAGTGTCGTGCCAGATTAGCCTGTGCAGTTCGCATAAGCTTATCAGGGAACACAATTTTCCCCTAAACTGGATTTTCGTTTAGAAGAGACTTCCTTTAAACGAAAAATTCAATAAAAGCGGTAAGTGTCGTCCCTGGTTAGCCTGCGCGGACTGCCCAGGCTAATCTAGGACGACACTTTACGCACATACATAAAGCCCCGTTTTTCAAGAGCGCGGCTAAATGTTTGCATTTCTAACAGCTCTTGGTTGGTATGTTGCAAGGCTGTGTGCGGACTCTGATGATTAGTCAACACAAGATGAGAAATACTTCATCGCACTTGTAGTTTCTCGTAGGCGTAATTGAGATAAATCACCGCGATTTGAATACAATGATGATTGTTTCATGTGGAAACGAAATTTTATGATAAAAATGCCGCATTCATATCATTCGGGAACAGGGACAACAGCGTGCCAATGATAACACATGTGAACAAAATGCGTAATCTTTAAAGAAATCGCCTATAGGGTTTGTCCAAGTTCGAAACTTCCCATGCACTTCCCTATACATTGAAGGATTTGAACAACTCTTATTGTTGTAATGCATTCGAGATCGAAAATTCCTCCATTGAAGACATTTAGACAGTTCTTATTGTTCTGATGCAGTCGAGCTAACGCCTTGGATAAACAACTCTTTCTTGATGAGATTCGTCGATATTAAATCCTTCGAGCTAAAACCTTCGGAGTTTGAATCCTACGCATCAGCACTCCAAATAGTTGTTTGTTAACCAATAAACAACATAAAAAATAGTTAACAAAAAAATCTCAAATAAAAAAACATTCGTATACATGTACGTACAAAAAAGCAATACATGCTATTTTTGTAAAGCTATAACAACTCATCAAATCGTACTTACGAACACGTCCGTTTTCTCAACCGGATAGAACAACCGGAAGAAGAGTCCATCGTCTGTCTGGTCGTCCATGATGTCCACGCAGCCGACGGAATGCTTCCCCGACCCCGGCGGCAAATGCCGTCGAACATTGGCATGCTTACTCTTGTCGTTGTTATCGCCGCTTGTAGATGATCCTTTGATGTCTGGATTGGACGAAGTGCTCGTATTATCACCAACGTTTATGAATTTCGTCGGGCCGTTGTCGCTGCTGGGCTTTCGCGTACTGATTTTGTCGGCAAGGTTGCAATTTTCGTCGGGCTCCTCTTCTATGGTGAAACTCCCGTCGTCGTCGGCGTCGTCCTCGTCGTCGGATTCAATTCTGAAGCTTACACAGGAGGTGACATGTTGGAGATGCCGCTCTATCCTTTTCATTCTTAGAGAAATGAAAATCCGAATTGTGTCTAACAGTTTTCAGCCGCATACGTCTTTCTTTTAATGATTTTGATTTTGTTTTGTTTTCGTTTCGACTTCGAATATTAAACACGTAATCCCACTGGCACATATAACTCCGTTAATTCAACATCCCATTCCATTTAATTACAGGATCTACGAAAAGAAATAAAGCATTTCAATAAATATTATTATCATCACAATGCTACAGTTTTGTTGGTGTTTCCTGTGATGTTGATGGTGTGATTTATGATGATGATGGTGGTGGTGATGATGATGATTTAGTTTTGGAGGATGATTCTGTTCAAAAATGATAAATACAAAAGTGAACAAGAAACTACTGGTTGCAATTATGATGGTTATGCTGATGATCAGGGTGCTGATGATGATTATGATAATTATGATGATGATGACGAAGATGAGGAAAAACATGGTGATAATGCTGATTATGGAGGAAATTATAATAATAAACAAATATGAATGTATATCCATTCATGCAGATAATAACTGCAGCTTATGCATATTTTGAATCTTGCATTAGTAAAATAATCATATACAGGCAAAGGGTATCTAATTTTATAAAATGAATATGTGTCTTTGCACGAACAATACCATTCAATAATCTGTCTAAACGTCTAACGACATGACTAGTATTTCGCAGTATTATATTCAATCGAGAATGACTTTCATATAAAAACACATGAATGCATAGCTATATACATCTTTCACATAGGTAAAACTATACTTGTTTTTATAGACACACATATGTACGTACTTAATTATTGCATGACCTACCTGTTCAATCAATCAGTTGGAAATATCTCTCCGTTTTCAAATCCAAGGCTTGTCAAATCCAAAGCTCGATTGCACAACCATTCACTCCATTTAAACATTTGAAGTTAACACAGGCAAAAAAAATATGCTGACATTCGAAAAATACATTACGCCCTATAGCTTTCCCACTTGCGAATTGAATACTCTACCTAGGTCACTGAACCATATCGTCTATGGTTACTTCGTCAACAGTTATAAATAGAATTCTTAGCTAGATAACTTAAGCGCGTTAGGCGTGTTTGCTAACCATATACTTGTCAATATTCGATTTTCCAATTAGGTTTATTGAAAATCTTAATGATGGATATGCGGGTTTAAGCATGTACAGTGTATACTTTTTAATCTTAAATATATATATATATATAAAACAGGAAATACGCAGGTGTAAAAACAATAATTCGCTTGATCCGGATATTGTGGTAATATGTTAACATTAAACATTTGATGATTAAATTTTAAAGCTGAAATAGCAATTAATATGAATGTGAAGTGTGGATGCACATTTAAGTTATAGCAATAAATATAATTGCCAAAACTGTTGCTCGGTTCTGTAGTGTGAACAGCAATACACATTTACCGGTTTAATAGCTATATTTCGCAATAAGTTAATTTAAAAAAAAAATGAAATAAACACGCAAACATAAAGGGTGGTGTTATTTGATTGCATACAACATTTCACAATGTTTATAGCAGTTTATATTTTAACTGAAATTATTTCTATAAAATAAACACGCACACACACAATGAAGTGTTGTTTTCTGCCTACAATGTTTATTGCAGTTATTTCAGAAAGAAATTCAGCATGGTCATGCACGTGGTATTAACACAATCATAATATTTATATACATGTACTAATAAATAAAAACACGCAGCACATGTTTTATTGTAGTTTGATGACTATTAAACAAACAAAAAACAACAACCGCCCCAAGACAGAATGTGTCTAGCAAGTAAAGCGACTATACCTTTTTGTAAAGGAAGACGCGTGTAAATTTAGACGCGATAGCGATTTAGTTGCGCAACATTTGACAAGTGTTTTATCGCGCCAAGTGATCAAGTTCGAACGATCTGTTGACAAAATGGCCCATATTTTGGTTAATAAAGCACGGCTAGCCTAAGAATACCGATCTGCCGCGATTAATTAAATGTACTGCTACCATTGTCAATATTATGTTTCGTTTGAATCGTTGTACTCAAAGATCTATACATAAATATGTATAGAGCTTTATTGAACTGTACAATAACAAGGATAACAACAACAATCAAAGCGCTGAAGGCACTGCAGTTGTTCGCTATTGCATAACCTTTCACCCAACTCATTTTTCAAAATGAAGGTGTCGCTTTTTAAATCGCAAGTTTGAAATATACACAA
>VMBQ01013161.1:0-16667 GCA_007657795.1 Dreissena rostriformis
TCTGAAGTCGCATTGATATGCGATTGAGGCATTTAATAGCCCCATAGAAGATGGCAAACTGACTAAAAAAGCTTCTACAAAACTCATCTTCACTGACATAATCACCATCATCAACAAAACTGAAACGTACAGACCAGGTATTAAAGGTGTTTGGCGTCCGGTCATATACTCGAAATCGTTTCACTTCAACGTGCTTCCGAGCCTCGATGGAAAAGTATTCCTCTGGTGGAATGTCAGCGATCGTGTTGTTTTTAATTCTATTACCACAACAGAATGCCAATCTACACTCAACCGATTGAGTCCTTGCAGACAGTTTGTTCACCAGTTGGTGAAGTTCGGCTGGAGACAATGTATAATAACACACAGTTAAACGCTTCAATGATGGAGGTAACTGTAGGTCGATATATTCATTTAAATGCATTGTAAGCGTTTCCAGATGTGAGAGGGAGGCTAGTGACTGTGACAATGACGAAACATGATTCAATTCCAAACCTCCGATCTTTAAAATATAATGACTCTTCCGAAGACTCAGATTATTGATATTCTGATCCAGCAGCGTCTCCCATAGACCGGAACAGTCGCGACAAACATCGACTGTGCATGTTTTGCTTAAATCCGTTGTAATTCTATATTGTGATCTAATACTATGACTGTCTCCCAGACTCTTTACCTCGTGATCGGAGGAAGTTATGTTACAGTACAACAGCATACACTCCACCCTATGATCGAGTGTCAACAGCGTGCTAAACAGACTGCGTAGCCAGGTGGAGGAACATGTGACATGGTGCAAAGCAATGCGTTCTACGGAAGACAGTACTGGGGTATAGCCTGCACTCTGGAGTGGATCTGCACCGTTAAGTAGACACCATGTATGAATGGCCTCATTGTCAAAACTGTTGAAATCGACACCATGAAAGCCAATATAAGTAAGTTTGTTGTGCATGGGTAGTGGTTTCGGCAACACTTTCACTTCAATGCTGAATGTTATCGAATTTAAATTTTCAAATAGTGACAAATCCAGTCCGTCATAAGTTGTATATAATTCAATACAGTTAAGAGTCTTATAGTTATTAAGAGAGAGTGGCAATAAAGTAACTCCTTGTCCGAGTTTAATTGATTCTATGTGTTCACAATGTGTTAAGTCAAGCGATTCACATTTACAACATTCTAATATCTCCAGATATTTCAACTTCTTCAGACCAAGCAGTGCATTTGGTAGAACGGTTATAGAATCATCGCGTCCAAACTGACCGCCGAGCACCAGCCGTTCAAGGCTGTGACACGATGACAAGTCAAGCGATTCACATTTACAACATTCTAATATCTCCAGATATTTCAACTTCTTCAGACCCAGCAGTGCAGTTGGTAGAACGGTTATAGAATCATCGCGTCCAAACTTACCGCCGAGCACCAGCCGTTCCAGGCTGAGACACGATGAAAAGTCAAGCGCTTCACATTTACAACCTTCAAATATCTCCAGATATTTCAAATTCTTCAGACCCAGCAGTGAGTTTGGTAGCACGGTTATAGTATCATCGAGTCCTAACAGACCGCCGTTCAGCACCAGCCGTTCCAGGCTGTGACACGATGACAAGTCGAACTCCAAACAAGATGCAGACGATCTGACTATTTCCTGATCGGCTCTTGTAGAGGGACCGGCATAGTCACGTGCAGATAATGAAACTGGTCCATGTGCCTGACAAAGAGAAGACGATGCGTCTTGTGAACGTATTGTTACATGACCGTCTATACCGTTAACAAATAAAGATCGAGCCCGCGAAGAGTTCAGTGCCCAGATGTGGATCAAATCTTCATTTGTATCACAGAAGTAAAAGGTACTCAGATGTAGGTGTATTGGAGTGTTCGTGTTGGCTACAGCCTCCCTATTACCCGAGAGGATGCATGTTTGGAAAGCACTTGCATAAGGCAATAAGTCGACCTCCATCCTCAGTACATACTCAGTGCTATTGACGTCCACCTCATTCATCAATGCAGATAGTTTAGTAGCTGCCGAGATGTTGAAGCCACAAAGGAATATGAAAACTTCAGACATATCCAGATATGAATTCAAATGGTGTTTGAGATATTTGGAAATAACGTCATCAATTACGTCTGCATTTCTGTAGATATGAAAAGCAGTTAGGAACTCCTGGATTGTTTTATGGACAAACGACAATGTCTGATCAGTACATTTACCTTTTCTTTTGGATAATAGTCCTGAATCGAGAGCGAACTGCTTTGTAGTTTCAGACAACTGAGCCGACAAGTTTATGTCACTAAACACAAGTGATGTTTCTTTTTCATTTGAAAACAAAAATGAGAACGCAGCTTTAGCAATGGCATCTATGTTTTCCATGTTTGGTTTAATATATTTCGTTCCAGAAAAGCATTTTGCTGTCGATGGGTGGAATTGATCGAAATAACCCATTTGTGGGTTCGCTTTTTTACATAGATTTTCAAGCATGGTAGTGTATAGTTCACACAGTGACGATCCGGTGAGACGTTCAGCCATACCATCAACCCAGGTACAGAGAACAAGCGTTTGCAGCATAGGCGAACATGATATCGACTCAAGGTTGCGACTCGAGATGAATATCTCAAAGTGCTTCACGCTTTCTTTAATATCTTTTGAATCGTCAAGTAGGCATCGTAGTATCCTTTCATTGACTGCGTTCGGATTGCTTATTCCGTCAACTTCTAGCAATTTGTCTATTTGAGAATTCTTGATACGTTCATCAGCAAGTTTCCATGGTCGAGAAGTTGTGAGTACAATGCACTGGTCCTTAGGAATTCCGTCCATAGAAGGCAAACTTTCTTTACCAGGCCACTCATCAAGACCGTCTTGAATGACGAGATACATCACATTTTTCATAATTTGTAAGACCAGTTTGTACGCACTCTCCCATTCGTCTTCCGGGAAGATTTTGAAGATGAGCTGGTTTTTTATCATCTGCGTTACATATGTATGTTCTCTCGAATCGCGCAACGAAATGAAAAAAATAAACTTGAATTTATGAAGTGTATCAACGTCACCAAATGCCGTTTGTTCTTTTGTAGATTCCGTCGAGGGCGCATGCACGTTACACCAGTCGTACACTAACTTGGCAGCAAAAGTTGTCTTGCCGCTCCCCGGCTCGCCTTGTAGATATGTACGTCTAGATAAATGATTATCTCTATAAAAACAATCTTTGTAAGCAAATACTTGTTCCTGTTTCGTGCGTCTCCCATCATTCTCCATTTTCATCCTGTATATTTTTTGAGTGGCATAGACGTCTTGTACGTGTTTATCGAGACCAGGATCCAAAGTAGACAGAGGTACGTAGCTAACGGTATCACGGTAATGGTCCACCAATCGCCTGAAAAGATCTAAAATGATAATACGTATGTATACCAACGCACTTCCTACATGTGTTTATGCAAAACCAGATACACTTTTCTAGAAAAAAAAACTCAGCTATAAAAGTTCATTTATACTAATAATACGATATTATATTTTCAAATAAAAGATTATATTTTATAAGTGTTGAATAAATTGGTCTTTTTTATGTAAATGTTAAGTAAAATTGTTATTTGGTATCCCGAACACAGTTTTCGCTTGCGGGCGAAACTAAGAGGTAGTAGAAAAGTCGTTTTAAAATATATTTCGCATGAATTACAGCTTTGAGCATGCTCACTACCAATAAAGTGTAGTGAATACACATGTCGTACAATTCTTAAATGGAGTGCGCACTTATTTCTATTCTTGAGCTCGAATCAACAGCGTAGTATGCAGTTTTTTAATTATATTCAAGACGGTTTGTTCCACATAAAATTTATACCTGAAAATAGTGAATACGCATAATTGTAATACGAGTACCTTTTTGCGGAAATACGGTTAGACATTCCCATTAAATGCACTTTTACTTGCTTTTGCACTCCGACCTGAGGGTATATCGTGAATGCACTTATCAAAAGAGATCAAGTTAATGAAGAGGCTCCTCCGTGGTATTTACAAAGACATACATACGGAATGAGGGACGGACGGGCGATATGGCAGACGGATCCAGTTTGAATCCAAGTTACCCACCTATAGTTCCACCGCGAGTTCAGAATATGAATATTTGAATACCATTGGCAAGAGTGCGTGTGGAAATCGAACGCTGCTCTTCTGCTTAAAATACATATGCGTTAAGAGCGAAGCTGAAGTCTTTAATACTTTGATCAGCTTGTTATTTTAAACTGTTTGCGATCCAAGGGACTCCCGAAGTAAAATTTATATGTTAGTTCTGCCCATATGGTAGTTTCCCAACATCAACCAAATAATTTTAAATAGCTGTGAAGCTTCTCGGTACGCGTCATTCAAAATTGATTTTAAAAATGCGAAGGAATTCATAACCCAGATTATATGACATTCATGGCGTGGCAGCAACTGTTTATGCAGTTCTATTTTAAAGTGTTTGCTATGATGATGAATCATGATTTTGAAACAATATTTTTCAAATGTGTCATTTTACACACTTGGTTACGCAGCAGCTTTAAATACCATGTGTGTACATACAGCCTCTGTGCAATGTTTTGACTAATTATGCGCATAGCTCTTATCAAATCCCTGCCGTCATTTCAAACTACGCGATGATGACCGATTCAAACGATCGTTTAAGTAAGTACGGTTTTAACAATTTTTCTTTCCATTCCTTGTTGTGAATACCGTATACAAAAATGTTACAATATGTTTGCAAAAAAAGTCCAATGGAGAAAAAAAACACAATCATGAAACATTTCAGATCTGCAAGAATTTTTGATCCTAATTAACATAAAATACCTATTGCGGAAGTAACTTCGACGTCCACTTTGAAGTCGACAGATGCCAATTAGCACAACGCATAGTAAGACACTCGATAATTTCCAACAAACCTCGTCGAGGAACAACGACTCAAGACTTCTGAGCATTTGATTGGAGAAGTATGAGTATAATGGATGTGTGCGAAACCATAGTATGATGTATGTGTCAGTAAACGGATACTTAAGACACGATTGTATTTGACACCGTAGTATGGCGTCTGTGTCAGAATTACATTTATGATATCTGTGTCAGTATATATGATGTGTAACGGCGATAAGGTTTATGTGTCAGATTAACGATTAAGTCCGACACAGAAATATGATGTCTTTGTCAAAATTACATGTTTGTTACGAAAGGTTGTGAAAATATGCAAAAAGAATCCGTTTACAAACCTGCTACGCTTCGTTGGTAATCTTCTTGCCCTTTTTCATTAGCTGCTTGATTTATGCGCTCAATGCTACCCCGTGTCATGCTTTCAATACGGTGTTCCCCATCTTGTATCTTGTTTCCAATGCGTTTTTCTCCAGCCCGAGTCGTGTTTTCAAGACATTGTTCCCCATCGTGTATCGTGTATCTAATCCGTTTTTCTCCCGCCAGAATAGCAGCCTCTAAGGTATTCAGACCTTCTGTCAGGGTCTTTTCAGCCTCTGTGGAAAAACGTTCTCCAGCTTCTTTCGCATGTTTTAGGGTCTGATTGGCCTCTTTCAACAGCTCGCCCAGTTCGGTAAGTGAAAGACGATCATTCTGCAACTACAGTGTACTATATATATATTCATCAACAAACAACGTTTTCCAACCTAGCTAAAACACTTTTTAAATAATTGCAGAATCCAGATTTTAGTTTTCAATTCTTTCTGTAGCTTGCGTACTTTTTAAGTTATGGCAGGATCCAGATTGTTTGGACGGACAGACGTATGGAAGGAAAGACGCACAAAAAAGAAATAACGAACATATTCCCCATATCACCTTCTATCCACATAAAAAGTTTCATCAACCTAGCTTAATAACTTTTTCAGTTATCACACGATACACATTTGTCTAACTTACAGACGGACGAACAAACGGAATGACAATAGGACGGACTGAGGGTCAACATAAGTCCCTTCCGGTGAATCCGGTAGTGGACTTATTGAATACTAATAAAATACGTGTATATTTACATTGAACAATTTTGTTCTGGCTGATGAAGCAGCAGGATCCTTGGCTAAACACTTTGGATCTGCCAGAAGCGTGCCCAATGTCTTGAAGAAGTCATGTAGTTCATCGTCTGTAACTTTGCAGTCGGGTGTGTGACGAATAGCTCGTCCTATTTGACGGGCCTGTGCAAATAAACGTGAAATAACGAAGTTATTTAAACTAAACGTTATCGGATGATTACTTGATGAACAACCACATATTAATTAAAACACAATATGTTAGCATCGTTTTAACATAATAATTGGTACAGTATGTGTATAATGTAGATAGTTGTGCATTGTAATGATTCTAGCTTACCTGTGTTAAGAGGCATTCTGGTGCCGGAGGTTTTGGAGCAATGTTGAAGGAAATACAGTTATCAAAATGTTTGCAGTTAAGAAGCGCGCTGATTACACCATTGAAGTCCGTTTCATGAATCGACGCAACATTAGTGTATCCATCTGGTGGGAAAAAACATTTGGCGATTTGCCAATGATCTGTCGACCACAGTTCCGCTTTTGTGTTGAACCAAGAAGGTACATTATATCTATGTTGTGAGGTTATACTTTTTGCGACGAAGTCACACAATTTCATTGGGCATTGGCGGGGTTGCTTGGTTTGTGTATGGTAGTTGCAGTTGTTTGAATTTCTTTTACATATCCCTTTAGTGGGACATCTTATTAGGTTTTCCGTACAACAATTTCCGCAACTTCTACCGATAGCAGTGTGGACTGTTTTTATCTCTGTGTCAACGAAGTTTGTCAGTCCTTCCTTTGTGACATTGAGGGCTATGCACGCCTTGAACCAGTTATTGGTCTCCGTCTCGGTGAATATGTTGTTGTTGGCAGCCATGTTGCATTATCGGTTGTTGTTGTGATGTCAAAATATATTCCTAGTCATCAAACATCCCATTGTTTTTTCTGAAGTACATAAAATAAAGGTACGCTTCCTAGTCAATAAAGCACTTAATTAGAATTGAAATATACGAATTTTGCAAACAGACTATACATATATTATCTATACTGAATTTAAAGTAATCAACACATTGTTATATTAAGAGAGCCTTTGGCGAGTTATACTGTAGAACAGGGATAAAGCATAACATCATTACATGAATGATTCATTTTTAAATGGCGTATTAAAACCACCGATGACTTCAATAACATTCAAGGATAAATGGACATTCTCACAAAATGAATGACTATACAAATAATGATTCATAACAGGAATGGCACTTTCTGACTTGAATTCAGAATGTGATACTATATACTATAAAGATTTCGGCTTGCGGATTTGTTTACGTTTTCGCTATGTACAATAAGAAAACTAGCAGCAGGGCAGGGCACATTTTTACCTCTTTGTTAAGATTCGAATACATTTTGTAGAATATCACTATATGATGTTTCATACCAAATACCAACCCCTGCGCAGGGTAGTTTCATATAAAAACTTGTAAAACGTTATATGTTCCGTTTAAGTATTTATATGAAATCGCCAATTTCGATTCCAGGCGCATGAATTGAGGAAATTGTGTACATGACCATTACACGAATCTAAAGACCAAACATCTATGATGTAATGCTGCGTTATCGTTGTTAGAGGGCCATCGTATTATATTACATAACAAATATCAAACCTCTAGGAATCGCATTTTTAGTGGAGAATATTTTTAATAAAGTTTTCATTATTGACATTTAAGGGAAACAAGTTACCACCAGGGCGGATCCAAATTTTGACTCAGGACACCATACAATTTTATATGCCAATTATCACACCTCTGAGCTTTGTGGTCCAAAGAAGATGTTGGTTTAAGTTTTCGCTTTGCGGTGTTTCATAGTATTTTTGTAACTTTTCACTATACAAATATCGGGGAAATAAATAACCCCCTGGCCGTGTCCAATTTAGAGCATAGGGCCAGATTTCAACAAACTTGGTAGGAGATCATCATTTGAAGCTACCTGCAATTATCATACATCTTGATCTTGCTGAAACACCAAGTAATTCTCAAAGCCTGTTCAGACTCAAGGGGAATGATGTGAAAGACGTAGTTGATGACCACCAAACGATATTATATCCTAAATATTACACCTCTGTGTCTGGTCGCTTTTGAAAATATTTGCAAAGTTAGTTTGCTATATAAATCTATATAAATCATGTTATATATAAATAATGTCTATATATAATCCTCTTTAAAGTTATTTTGCAATATAATTCTATATAAATTACGTAACCCAAGGGGAATGATTTCAACAAACTTTGTAGAGGCTCACAGTACGATGTCATATACAAACATCTAACCTCTGGGCTTTGCAGTTTTATAGAAGATGTTTTACGTTTCTATTTTTGCTCAAGGTGGCTATTTTGATCAACCTTTGTCCGGCGTATGTCGTCGTGCGTCGTGTGTTCCATGCTAGATAGAACGAATGTGAAACGACCCGAACATATATCGTTAGGCAGCCGTGATTACTCATGTTACAGTATCAATCTTTATTTACTCGCTAAATCAGTTTAAAATTATTTGGGTATCAATAGCCTGATTGTAGATTATGACCCCGCTAACAAAACAGGTAGCAAATAAAACGCTAATATGTTGACTGATTCCGAGCCTGGCTGTAATATGCTGAGCTAATTGACAAACTCCGGTCCACACTTAATGACGCCTTAGGCGCGGAAGGACTTATAAACTTCGAAATTCACACACGCAAACAGGCATGCTCACGCACGCATGCACATAAACACACGTGGGCGCACACAACCTCATTTACCATGTATTTATATTTTAGCATGAAACACTACTTTATTTATTTACCCCGCCATTGAAAGAGAGATTACTTTCGGGAGTAGGAGGAAGGTAACCGCTGCGACAAGATTGAACAAGTTGCGACTATGAACAACCACCGCGCACGTTCTTTTCAATGAATATAGAAAAGTTAATATATTGTGCAAATAAATTATGAAGGTTTAAATATTCGCTTATTCAATGGTTATGTTCTATACAAGATTTATGAATAGACAGTCGCGCGTATTATCGATCGTGGGGTATAGATCTTCGTCTCTCATGAATATAGCCTGTACTGTAACAAAGAATGTTAAACCCAATGCGAATCTTAGTATATACTTCATTTTAAATTCGTGGTTGATAATTGACAATACAATATTCAGATTTAAATTTGGGTACGAAAACAAATTTGGGTACAAAAAACAATTTGGGTACGAACAAATTTGGGTACGAAAAAAAATATGTACGAAAAAAAGTGGGTACGAAACAAAATAGGGTACGAACACAAATTTGGGAACGAAAAAAAATTTGGGTACAAAAAAAAAATGGTACGAGAAAAAAATTGTGTAAAAAAAAATTGGGTACAAAAAATTTTGGGTACGAAAAAACTGTGGGTGTACGGGGAAGTAGTACCCGTGGACCTCTCGATAAATTTAAAATAGTACGGGAACCAAGCTGCCTTTACATTTCTCAATGGCCCTGGGGTGGGTAATGTGGACATGGATGGTCGAGATAGACCGTGTTGTCATAAGAGATGTTCAGTATTTAATTTGAAGTCAATTGGTGAATAAATGAAGAAGTTATGTTTAAAAAAAATGGATTGGCGTGGTCGGACACTATCTCCTCCTACACTATTAGCACTAGAACCTTGAAACTTACACACATGGTAGCTATGAGCATATGTGCGACTGTGCACTATTTGGAATTTTGATCTGACACTTGGGTCAAAAGTTATTATCATGTTCGTCGCATTTTGTTAGTAAAATGAGTTTTTTTTACCCATTTACCCATTTATTTACCCATAACTTTTGACCCAAGGGTCAGATTAAAATTCCGTCACCGTCACCGTCGCACATATGCTCATAGCTTCCATGTGTGTAAGTTTCAAGGTTCTAGTGCTAATAGTATAGGAGGAGTTAGTGTCCAGGACAGACGGACAGAAAGCGGAGATCAATACAATATCCCCACGCTTTTAAAAGCATGGGGATAATAACACATATGTCACGATCAAATCGGTGCAATTTATGAACTACCAACTGCTACCAAGTATTGTGTGACATGTGATTTAAGCTGTGTGCTCAAGTGTGCACAATAGTATATGCATGAACGCCTGTGAAAACACTCAGTAAGGTATATTCAAAGGAGGTTAGAACCGGTTTTAGACAGTTTATGTAAGTCAAAGTGCAGTTACCCACCAGAAACTGTTACAATGGCTGGCGATAAAAATAAACATAACACTATGTGGGTGACAGTTTGAAAGTGCACTCACTGGGAAATTCTTGAAATTCGTAATGTTGAATTGTGGAAATATATAGAATGTTCTGGTTTAGGCTTATCTGCAATTTACGGCGTCTATTAAAGAAGGAACAACAAAACCATGCTTAGTAACCTAGTTTTTGACCACACGTGTCGCAGTTTTGAAGGTGGCACAGATATCAATGGGACAAATGTTCATNCGAGATAAAGGTAAATAATTCAAGTTTCACCAAAAAGAAATAATTATTTCCAATTATATGAAGATGGCCGAATCGTTATAAATAGATGTAACTTTAGGAAAGAAGTATATATCCTTTAAAATGGCTTTATTACGAGCTACGTTCGCACAACAAACACGAAACCATTTCAAACGTGTCATGTCTGGGTAACTAAAATATATGCAAATAAAGTATGCGCACAGTTTCACCATAACTTCAAGTTTCGCCAGTTTTAGACCATTTTGGTGGATTTTAGCTTGGAACGTTTCTTCTAATGCTATCATATGAAACAATAAAAGCCAATTATTTATATAAAAAAAAGATATGTTTGCAAACAAAACTTTTCAATTTTACATTTATCAGATTATCAATTTCTGATTAACAAACTTGGAATTCTATGGACTTTTTGACGTACTGTACTTTTACCTTTAATTTGGCTTATATTTTAACATGAATTGACATGGAAATGTATTGATGAAAACAACTTATTTATGGTGTAAGCACATTGCAAAAACAAACATGCTATGGAGTTTATATGTGTTTACATCAGTTTGTTGATGTTCATACCTGCTGGCTCTACTTTATTTTCAACTTCTTTCAAGTTGCCTTTTTAATGATGTTATAATTTAAAATCAAAAGGTAATTTACAATAGAATCACTGACGCAGTACCTGACCTTTATTCAAGATGCAATATCAATAAACAAATTATAATAACGTGACAAAAAAGAAGGGAAATGTATTTTGAAATTTAACGTACTCTTTTTACTCGCATTTAAACTTTGTCAAAACATTTCGCTAGATATCACACACCAATATTTGATTTACTTCTCAAGCATTATGTAAGGTTTACACGTTAATGTGCTTCAAATGATGATATTATGTTCTTGTTTTTTTATCAATAAAGTTGAACATCTATTATAATTGATATAATTGCTTTTGGATTTCTATTCAATAGCACTAAGTAAAGGAAATAAAGCACAAGGCAGATGTTTGAAATGGTGTTGGTGCTGAAGATGGTGGTGAGGCTTCTGACGATGATAATTATGCAGATGATGAGATTGCCTGGTTTATTTTCCAAACATAATTCGTTCAGTTATAATCCTTGACAGAGCTTGGTCCTCTGATTTGGTGTCTTCGTTATTGACTCTTACAAGAGAGAATTTTTCTTAAACTTCAGTTCACTTTGTAACAAGCTCAAACAATATATATGGTGGTTCATCGATAATCTGTCTCGTTGCTGGTATTTAATATGATGCCTTAAAATTGGTTGTTAAGCAAATGTATTTACTTTGGCTAGTTCTGTCTACCGTTACATAAAATATCACTTTTTAATCTCCCGACTTCTCGAATCAAAGGTTATTCAGTGCTATAAAACTTGTTTTCTCAAGAAAGTCAACTACATGTACTTATATATGTGTGTGTATATTTTGAACGGTAACGAATCCTTGCCTTTTAAAGTCCAAATGGTGTGCAGTTTAAAACACACGCTGGCGCCAACCCTTTTCATTTGCTATAATAATTGATATTATTCTGAGAACCTTATTGCGTATAAACAATGAGTTAACTTTCCAGTCAAAGATCATTAGGGCTTGAAATATGGTAATTACAGCATGCAGCCCTTTCCAGTGTACGCTTTGCAGAGCTTAGACGTGCTTCTGGATGGGCAACAACATTGTGTATTAGCCATTCATAATCTCATCCAGAGGCATATCAACACTTGATTCTTTTCAATCTTGACAATCTATACAAAGAAAGAATTCCTTACTTTGTTTGCTTTCAATCTATCCAAAATGTAATGATTGTTCAAACTATTTTCAAACATGATTTATTTCACTTCTTTTAATTATATTACTGTTGCTACTAATACAGTTTATAATAATTATATGAATGGGTACACGAAACAAAAGAAAAGGCGAAGAAGACGAATACGTACAAGAAGAATACAAAGCATAATAATGATAATGATTACAATTATATTTAAAAGCTAACAATTAAAAAAAAAGACTCACCTACACACTGCCACTTTTTCATGAACACAAGTTTCGATCTATTCCCGGCCGTTGAGAATTGCTAAAAGGAAAGATCTCGGGGGAAATGACAGGTTTCAATTGTAGCCAGGTAATATGAGACCCCCTTGCTTTTGTTATGCAGGTTTTAAATCTAGATAGTGTAACATGTTTAACTTGTTTAAGTGGTGCCAACAATGTAAAATGATCTTTAAAACAAATCAATAATACCAAGTCCAGGTCTTTGTTATGCGACTATTGGTTTGAAACAGATAATTGACAACGTAAATAATACATGAAATGCATTGCGATAAATATGAGTAATATTTTCGAAATTTGCGGGGTTTTTTCAAATTATAGTTCGTATATAAATATAAATTAAAGGGGGTAGGAAAATGCAAATGTTTGAAATTATTAAATCACCAAATAATATTTCAAATTATATCTAGCAAATTTAAAGTTAAAATACAAAACCACGATTAAGCGTTTAATTTCTTACAGCATATCAATTCCTTAAAAAAGATTATGTTTAAAACGGAAAATCGCCTAAAGTTGCCTAGAGTCTGTTACAATATGGCTTTGAGAATTGTTCTGATTGTTCTACAAATGCTTATTGATTAATTCAGTAAAAATTACACTGCTAGTGATATTAGTCGAAAATATAAGGAATCAAGCTTCATTTAAATTTGCTGACAGAACAAGTTAGCACGCGATCCAATTATATTAAATTAAGATCGTTTCTAAACAAAAATAACACCGGTGAACTGTCCCTGTTTTCCCGCCAAATGTGTACAAGGGAGGCAAGTAGAATGTCTATGTCAGGATAACGGAGGTCTACGACACTACAGTATTTTATTGTCTTAAAAATTGAACGGATGTGTTCAACGCCGCAATAAAATGCCTATTTCGGTAACACAGATGTGTCCATAAATGCTGAAGTTGTATGTGTCTGTAAAACTGATGTGTCCGACATGGCAATAGGATGTCTGTAGGGGTAAAATTGATGTCTTCGCCACGGCAGTAGGATATATCTGTAGGGGAAAAACTGATGTATCCGACATGGCAATAGGATGTCTGTGTGTGTAAATCTGATGTGTCCAACAAGGCATGTCTGATGTGTTCGCCACGGCAGTAGGATGTCTGAAGGGGTAAAACTGATGTGTTCGCCACGGCAGTAGGATGTCTGTAGCGGTAAAACTGATGTGTTCTCCAGGGCAGTAGGATATATGTTGGGGTAAAACTGATGTGTCCAACATGGCAATAGGATGTATGTAGCGGTAAAACTGATGTGTTCGCCACGGAAGTAGGATGTCTGTAGGGGTAAAACTGGTGTGTTCGCCATGGCAATATGATGTCTGTAGCGGTAAAACTGATGTGTCCGACAAGGCAGTAGGATGTCTGTAGCGGCAAAACTGATGTGTTCGCAACGGCAGTAGGATGTCTGTAGGGGTAAAACTGATGTGTCCGACATGGCAATAGGATGTTTTTTGGGGTAAAACTGATGTGTTCGCCACGGCAGTAGGATGTCTGTAGGGGTAAACCTGATGTGTTCGCCGCGGTAGTAGGATGTCTGTTGCGGTAAAACTGATGTTTTCGCCAAGACAATATGATGTCTTTAGCCGTACAACTGATGTGTTCGCCACGGCAGTAGGATGTCTGTAGCGGTAAAACTGATGTGTTCGCCACGGCAGTAGGATATCTTTAGGTGTAAAACTGATGTGTTCGACATGGCACTAGGATGTCTGTATCGGTAAAACTGAAGTGTCCGACATGGCAATAGGATGTCTGTAGCGGTAAAACTGATGTGTTCGCCACGGAAGTAGGATGTCTGTAGGGGTAAAACTGATGTGTCCGCCAAGGCAATAGGATGTATGTAGCGGTAAAACTGATGTGTTCGCCATTGCAATATGATGTATTTAGGGGTAAAACTGATGTGTTCGCCATGGTAATAGGATTTCTGTAGGGGTAAAACTTTTTTTTTCTCCATGGTAATAGGATGTCTGTAGGGGTAAAACTGATGAGTTCGACATGGCCATTGGATGTCTGTAGCGACAAACGGATATGTTCGCCATGGTAATAGGATGTCTGTAGCGGTAAAACTGGGGTGTTCGCCATGGCAATAGGATGTCTGTAGGGGTAAAACTAATGTGTTCGCCATGGCAATAGGATGTTTTTAGACCGTTTTCCCCACATATATTGCACCCTCGAAAGTATTCAGACCTTGTATATCCCGCCTGTATTGCATTCTCTAAATTGCCCTCATCAGAGTCTTTACAGCTATTTCGTAAAAACGTGTTTCGGTCTCTTTCGCATTGTTTGAGGGTCTGATTGGCCTCCATCAACTGATTGAGCACCTCGATAAGTAAAAGACGATCATTCTGCAACTACATTTTAATACAATAATTTTATTTTATATGCATTATTCCGTTTTCATCATTGTCCAGTCAAAATGTTATCCTATTATTTTGTCAAAATATTGTCGTTGTAGTGACAGCTGATTGGCGCTAGTTTGATTACCAATGTCAAAAACGTCATGTACAAAAATAACTGATTTTAACCTATATACCCATGCAGTTGTTTTACATTTGAGATGGATTTTATCAGTACTTTGAAAACAGTTTCTTCAATACTTTTCAATAAATAAGATAACAATCAAATACAAACGACACATTTTGTTTGATCCACGACGACATTTGTTATATTAATTCTTATTACACAATGGATCTATTGCAGATCTCTTTATACAGTGTCAGTGTCATAAATTTATAATTTAAACATGTGTATAATAATTATATAAATATACCCATCCATATAGAAGAACGCGTGTACATCCTAACTACATATTCCATGTTTGCCTGCAGTTTGGTTTATTTGTTGCACTAGGGTTGTGGTGAAGTGGTTGCACATTTGCACCTGAGTGCGAGGTTTGTTGAAATTGTGTTAGCCCTTATTTGATAAACCGTCGATTGCAAGAGACGTTTAAGGCACTTTACACATATTGGCAAAATGACAATTAAAAATATCACACACTCCAGAATTGAAAGCATACCTTTTATTCACACAAGCGAGCTACAACTTTTGAATAAGAAAACTATTAAAATATCGTTTCGGTTAATGAAAGTCATCAATGAAAAACGATTTTGTTTTACAGATTTCACAAACCTATCGTTTACAATATGCTAACACGTCCCAAGCCTGAATGGCCCGCTGGCAGTTTATTGTATTTTACTCCCAAAGGTGTCGGGTTTGAGTATTTGTGTTCACCCTTTTTGTTGAAAGTTATGGTTGGTTTTGACAATCGAAACCATTATAGATTTTTCTTAATCATATAATGCAAAATTGGGAAAAAATGTGGAAAGTCCATGGCATGTACCTTGCACAATCATCATTACACATAGAATGCACATTTAAGATAGAATATCGGTGCAATCTATTTACTTGTGTTACAAACGATTCAGGGTTTTCGATACTTGCATACAACGTTAAATACCACTGTATCAGTATTTGATGAAAGGTTGATAAATAAGGTTAGGTCATAACTTATATGCTTGTACGTATATGTGATTAAAATATACCAACCTTTCCTTATTTCAGTAACTTAGGTAATAAAAGTATACCCATAATTGGAACTATAGGCAGAAAATATTTATATAAAGGTTTAGATTGTCTAACTGACGTATATTTTTACCTGTATGAATCAATTGCTTTACATTTACAATGATTTTCAAACAATAATAAAAAAAGATACAAATAAGCTGGCAAGTATCTAAACTTCAGAACGGATATAATTATGAAAGCTCAAAGTTCAATGAAAATGATCTAAAATGCATCAGAGTGGGCATTTATCAGCTGTAATAGTGAGCTTTTAACTTTATAAATTAACTGTACTCCTGTCATATGTTGACATCTTTGCCCTGCACCGGGTCATATCATTTTGTCATCAACATGTTGAATGTCAAGTCGAATTTCTCCACCAATACGATTTTTTTCCCTAGAATCCAGGCTGGTGTACTTCTCATGCTCTCTTCTTTTGTCACATAGGTCAATTATTTTGGTCGTCACCCATGGCTTGTTTTTCCTTCTCTTTTTCCCAAGCACTTTTTCGGCCGATGACAGAAGGACATCCATGAAGTTGTTCGTTATCTTGTCGATGTAATTGTCTAAGATATTCAGGGCTGCAAACCTGCCA
>VMBQ01013162.1:6195-18727 GCA_007657795.1 Dreissena rostriformis
AGTAGTAGTAGTAGTAGTAGTAGTAGTAGTAGTAGTAGTAGTAGTAGTAGTAGTAGTAGTAGTAGTAGTAGTAGTAGTAGTAGTAATAGTAGTGGGGTTCACAAATGGACGTTTATGGATGTAAACAAACCGGTAAGTGGTGCTGTTATTGAAATAACTTGTTAAAACAATTTTATCTTAAGAATTTCAACTAGTGCAAAAAAAAATATAAGACATTGAGAAGTTTTTTCCTTATGGCAATCTAAAATACCTTCAGAATTACTTTATTTAATGAACCTGCGTTCTTGACCGAAAATTTGATTTGTACATCATTTATATACATGGTTATGCTGCAAGCAGCCTGAAAGTTTGTCACCGATTTCAGACGTATTCAATAAGGCATTCTTAAATTTCAAGATATCGACACAAACTGCAAGAAAAACTGTTTTTTTATGCACTCAAGATTTTTACAAATACATTTTAATAATTTGAGGAGATATTTGAAAAAATAAAATTCTTAACGGTATGTTTACATTCTGTCAAGCCCGTGTGTAAACGCGTGTGAAACCCGTTGATACTGCACCCTGTAGTATCTAATACGACTTGCAAACCTATCAGAGAAAGAAGTATACCAGTAAGGAAAATACTTGTAGTTAAGACATGTTGTGCACTTTTCGTTCAAACTGAAGAAAAAGTATAAAGACGACATATTAGTTTAATGAAGACACTTCCAACTTGAGACTAGGGCGCTTTCATTTTACATAATGAACTTGGAAGTTATTAAATGTATGCCCTTTTGTATGACATTCGTCTTTTATCAAGATCAAATTTAACAAAGCTGTTCAATAATGTTCACATTTCTGAATAAAAAAGGTCAACATGACATATCCTGGTAGCTAAATGATGTACTCAAGATGGCCGATGTCCGCATTCACTTCCGCCCGTGAAGTAGGCAATTGTTCGTCTATTTACGCTGACACATGTATGGCATGTGCTTATTTTCNTGAGATTGAAGTAATGTGTTATCAAAGTTGTATGATATTTTTAGGTCAGAATTGGGACAGAATTGTAGGTATAATTTTTATCAAGTTCCAAACTTGTAAGAGGGAATATGGAAGATGTTATGTGTTTAGGTGGAGTTGGGTTTATATTATACACCAGGCCTCCAGTAGAAAACAATGAGAAAAGTGAATTACTCGGGTCTTAGCTGAAAAACACACACACAAAAGGAAAACAAAATGTAAATGTATTTATTTTCCGTGTTGAAATTGATGACATATCCTCTAGATCAAGTGATTACAGATATATTGGCAACAGGAAGCCTTTGTCTGTGCCTTTGGGACTGCTTAGTGAAGGAGATATACGTCTTGTACATAGACTTGCTGTTTCTACAGTCAAGGTTGCAGTTCCAGTTTCTGTTTCGAAATTGTCACATCTCAATTTAAACTTAGGCCACTTTTGTTGTTTGATCATGTGAAAATATTTTTTTATAATTATTTTCAGAATGACCTTGATCAGCAGTGTCAACACCACTTCCGGTTTCCTTACTTCAGTTTTTGTTCAATACTCAAATCTTCCCAGCAAACTAATTGTTTAATATTATTTATATTTAACCTTTTTTCCTTGTCTATGTGTGAACAGCATTGTGTTTTCAAGAGGCAGACATCAACGAGGTTAAACGCCATAAAATTATGTTTTCTTTCAAAGAGAAAGAGCACAATTATTGATATTGTTAGTTGGTAACTGGGCCACTACGCATTATAATTAACCTAGACACTTCTACATGTACTTACAGTTCAAGAATGGATCACTATGCGCTGTTGCTTCTGGTTGCCTTGTTTCCACTTGCCTGCTCCAGGTAATACTTTTGACCCTTGTCGCTCATGTTACAATATCATTTTATTAAATGCGTCTTAATTATCAGCTTTTCCTCTGTAAATTTGTGTAGGCTGTTCTTTGTGATAGACTCGACACACTTGTTTGGAGCAGTCCACTATGATTAAGATCAGAAGTGTTACCAGTCTGATAGGTTTACATTGTTAATTAAACCTGTAATTGTATACTTTGATTATACAATTTACGGTGTTTTGACTAAAATTGGGAAATAAGTGTTGTTGTGCTTCTGCCAACAAAATCAAAATTGATAATTCAAGTGGTGCAGTATTATATTTACTAAGGGTTTACTTAAATGGATGGGAAATGAACAAAATATTGAGATCTAAAAAACAATTTATTATAAACCTTTCATTGGGAATTTTAAGCTCCCATTTGGGAAAAATATATACTTTTTTCTATTGGGAATGGGGTCGATTACCGGACCCGATTTTGAATGAAAAAAAAGATTTGGCTGAACTGTGTATGTGCATACCTGCATCTATCCACATCAGCATAAACAGACTGTAATTAGATAAAACATGCAATTTTAAAATGACATACATGTATTACATATGTTGACCTTGTTTGTGGCACGCAAAACCCATGATCCTTCCTCATTGGTTAAGGAAACACTAAGAGCTCAAAGGTCAAATTTTGCAGTTGTTAATACATACCATATGGAACCAGCATTCAATATAAATACCATGATTGTGTTTGGATCAAAGGTGAAGGTCTCCATTAAAGGTCAAACTTCAATGTTTACCATTTGCTGATGACATGCTGCATGCAAGGTCTCATGAAAAAGTAAATGCTAAAAATATGGACTTTAATAAGATTGCAGACTGTAACTTAATCATTTAAGCAGCATTTTGTTTAATATGCCCTACATGGTAACCGGACTATACCCGTTGTGATTGAATGTTTTGTGTATTGCCTGTGCTCAGAGCTCAAGAGCTTTCTACAATGAGTCTGGCTGTGTGAAAACTGGACTTCATGCATGTGCCTTAAGTGTTGTCCCAGATAAGCCTCTGCAGTCTACACAAGTTAATATGGGATGATACTTTCAGCTTTTATTGTACTTTTTGTTTAAAAGAAGGCTCTTCTAAGTTAAAAAAAACAACTTAAACAGGGCTTAATGCAAGGACACAAAGTGTCTTCTCAGATTACTCATATAAGCTTGTGCTTCCTGCACATGATAATCAGGGATGACACTTTCTCCTAAGTTGGATTTTCGTTGAGACTTCACTTAAATAAAAAATACAATAAAAGCAAAAAGTGTCGCCCCAGATTAGTTTGTGCAGACTGCACAGGCTTATCAGGGATGACACTTTATACACACATGCATTAAGCCCAGTTTTTCCAGAAAGATGCTCATATAGACTTGATAAGCAGAATTACTTAAAATTTCTCTTAAAGTAGGCGATCTATGGTCATTTGCTTTAAATTCATAAATAATGTCATGCTTGTTGTCATATACAGGTGGACTGAAGAATATGACCATTTCACATTCGCCCAGTCCTGGCCTCCTGGAGTGTGTGCTGTTGCCCCGAGAGAAGTGAGTCTTAAGTGTTGTCATGGTAACGAAAATTGTTAGGTACTCTGTAATTGGTTGTACAATAAAAACTGACCTAACGGTCACTTGAGAATAACGGTCAATTGCAGACAACAGTCAGTCTGGATTCCCCCGACAATATTACTCTATATTACACTTGAGAATAATGGTCAATTGTCCATAACGGCCAATGGCCAGTATATTTCACTCCAGAATTCATGTTTGAACTGAAAACAACGGTCTAGCGTCAGTCGTTTCGAGTCGCGAAAATTAAGAACACAAACAAAGCAGGTGCACCTACCAATAAGAATGTGTATAAGTAGCAATTATCGGCTGCATTCATAACGATAAAGCATGAGCGCGTGACTAAATAAATAGATCTTTAGCGCTGATAGGGTGTTTAAAGCAACACTAAGCTGGCGAGTGTTGTTTTAAGAAGGCGATAAAAGGATTTGTGATCGTCTATTCAGGAAAAATATACATTAAATTGCAACGACATAGCAATACTACCAACTGACAACTATTAAAAAGTGGTGATTCCTGAATAGGGGTCACTCGTCACTCACTTAACTGATCGCTGCTCTCAGTCTTGACTGTATACCCTCCATGTTTTCATACCATTGCAAAGTTTTATTATGGTGTCAAGCCGCTAAGGAGGTACATGAAGATCTCATTCACCCTTATAAACAGAGAATGAATCTATTTTATGGACTAAATTTCATTGATTTCTTTGAAAAGATTAACAACAGTACTTAAGAATGTGCCCTGGTCCAGAGTATACAGAGTATATATACATGTATTGCCGAGACCAATTTAAATTGTATTTAATAAATTAACCCTTTGCCACTTAGATACGTATTTTCATGCATTTGTAGTCCCTAAGAAAGTTACATTTATTTTAAGAACTTTCTTACTAGATTCAAGTTTTAAGGCTTCATCTCCAAACCTAAGACACTGATGAGCAGCAAACAGCATAAAACCTGAACAGACTGCGAGTTACTCGCAGGCTGTTCTGGTTTTATGCTGTTTGCACATAGCTATTTTCACTTTGCTTCCAAGTGAGAAAGGGTAAAGTTATATATTTGCAGCACCACACATGTCATGTGGACAAACAAGTGACCACCTGGACAATCCATGGACTCTGGTAATCTATTTTTTCGATGTGACCGACTGTCGTAATCTATGCTTTCTAAGTGATTGACTCTAGTAATCTATGCTCTTTAAATGATTTACTCTGGAAATGTATGCTTCCTAAATGAATATAACATTATCCCATAATGTAAAATACCAACAACGAAACTGTTGAAATCTTGCTGCTGAGTATGTTGGCAAGTCATGTTATAATGACAATATTTTTCGGTCTTATTGTTGTCTGTATGTAAATAAATTGACAGTTGTTACTTAAGTGGCAATCATTTAAAAGTGAGTGCGTCATAATGAAGAAAATGCTCTGGATAATTTGTTATGTGTTGATGTTTTAAGTGAAGAAATGACAAAAGATTCTTGAGCAAATTAGTTGAAAAAGGATTTTAAAAAGAGTAATGTACCTTTTTTACCCACAAACATACCTAAAAAAGTTCATTTCAATTTAAAGTCAAAGAAATTGTGTTTGACCAATGTAGATTATCTAATTACTATTGCTTCATTTAATTTTATGTAAGAGTTCATGTTGTTTGCATTATAAAAGCCTTCGTATTGGAAAATTGGGCTTAATGCATGAGCGTATAGTTTCATCCAAGATTAGCCAGTGCAGTCCACATTGGCTAATCCTGGATGACGCTTTCCGCTTAAACTGAATTTTCGTAAGCAGGGACTTCCTCTAAACAAACATCCTTTTAAAGAGGAATCTGTCATCCCTGATTAAACTTGCTAATCTGCGATGACACTTTACACACATGCATTAAACCTGGTTTTCCCATAATGAGCCTGGTTTTCCCATAATGAGGCTCTTTGCATGCTATTTCAGGCCCACACAAGGCTCAGGGTTTGGCCCCCATTACTGCAACTCTTCCATGGAATTTGACTTCAGCAAAATAGCTGTAAGTTAAGTCAGAAACATGGAACCTATACATGTATTATTATACAATTGAACCTCGCTCTGAGGAATCATGTATAAAGCATGTACGTAAGGAGTCACCCCAGATTAGCCTGTGTAGACTGCATACACTAATCAGGAAGAGTGTTGTCCCTGGGATGACTCTAAACGCATATGCATGAAGTGCTGTTTTCTCAGATCAAGGCGCAATTATAAATACAAAGAATGTATTTATTTTGCACTACAATCGATTATGTATTTGATTACTGAATGGAAAGTAATACTATAAATATGCCAGTTTCAAAAATGGCTGTATTATGTAATACTAAAGAAAGTAGCAGGTCTAGCATACCTAAAAGTGGATTATACTTCGTCGAAGCATAAATTAAAAGACGGAGTGTTGGAACAAGAACAAAACCTCTAGGTCCAATGTCAAGGTTAAATATAAAAATATTCATAGCTTTTTGTTTGAAGCTTTTCTTTGTCGGGCATGTACAGATTTGCAAATAACTTGGCATAAGAGATAAGTATGATAAATTGGAGTGGTAGCACATAATGGACCAGGCCTCTAGATTGAATTTTCAAATAAGGCAGAAGTAATTATACAACTGAGACAAGGAGGCATAACACGCACAAATCAATGTTCCACTTTTATGTAAAATTAAAATCTTCCTGTTTCAGAGCCTTCAGAAGGACCTCTTGACCTTTTGGCCAAACCTCTTCACTGATACAGAGCTGGAAAGCTTCTGGTAAGCAAATGGTAGACACTTGATCACATTTTCTAAGGCATCGCTTCAAAACTTCATTCTCAAAATTTGGGAGTATAAAATTCATAACAAATAAACTTTGTTCAAATGACATATGTACACAAATAACTTCACTCTTTACGATTGAGTTGGTTCAATATTTCAAAGAATGCACATATATTTTTATACCTTTTTGGGTGCGTTTGGTAGCGTATTACTAACGTATACTTAAGCTAGGTTTATGAAACTTGGTATGTGGGTACATTCGGAATATGCACATTTCAAGTGTGTGTTTTTTTCTGATAAAAATTGTGTTTGATATTGTATCCAAATAACTGAAAATGAACATTGGGTCGTGGAATTGTAAAATATATTATTGGGCAAAATCATGTAACAAAAATGTACTCATATAAGAAGAATGTATTGCTTGAACTAAGACCCATCTTTGATAGCTTGGATCATTTACGTGTATCCATTTAGCCTCGTTCTGGGAAAACTTGGCTTAAAGCACGTAAGAAAAGTGTTCTTTCAACAGGCTTATCAGGGATAACACTTTCCGATTTTATGGAATGTTGAGTTTTCAAAATCCAGTTGAAGCGGAAAGTGTTGTTCCACACTATCCTGTGCAGACTGCACAGGCTATTCAGGTTTGACACTAAATGCTCATGATTTAGCCTAGTATGCATCTCAATTGTTTGTTCATTGTCAGGTCCCATGAGTGGACCAAACACGGAACATGTGCCCAGGATCTGCCCGAAACTACTGGAGAGTATAACTACTTCAGCAAGGCACTGGAAATGAACCAGAAATATGACATGCTCAAGTGGGTTGACAATAGTGATATTTATTCAATAATAATTCTTTCTGATCTGGGTAAATCAGGAAATAAGTGTTATATACCTTAGTTCAAGGCTCTAATTGGTTAATGATTATCATGGTTATTTTTATTACACGCATACATTTGATAATCATCACTGAATAATACACTAAACAGTGACCAAAATCAGCACAATGGCGTTACAAGTTCTGAAGAATTTGTCATTAAGAGTAAAGTTTATGCAAATATAGAAAGATATAGAAATGTATTCTGGATACAACAAATGGATAAATTATGAATAGCCAGGTCAAACTGTTTATGTATGTTAGTCTATGAATAATTATTTTACAAAAAGTTACTTGTCTTAACATATGGAATTACCAGTACTATTTAAGTTTACCTGTATGGAATTGTTGGCCTCTATTTGATTTGGTTGTTTTTATGTATATGAGCATGAGAAAACCAGGTTTAAAACATGCAATCAGGGATGACACTTTCTGCTTTAAGATTTTTTTTGTTTAACATAAGTCTTTTTTAAAGGGACCTTTTCACGTTTTGTTGAATTGACAAAATTATAAACATTTATTTCAGATTCGCAAATTTTCGTTGTAGTTATGATATTTGTGAGGAAACAGTAATACTGAACATTTACAATGCTCTAAAATATCCATTATAAGCATCTTTGACGATTTAAAAACCTGAAAATTGTAAAGCATTGCAATGCGCAACGATTGAATAATTTTGAGAGTTCTGTTGTTGTAGTTATATTTTGTGACACTACGAGGATTTCTTATATAAAGTGTAAATACATCACTAATTGTATGAGTATGGATGAACGAGTGGTCTTAGCGTTTGACTTTTACTCCAGGGGTCACTGGTTCGAGCCCAGTTGAGTGTTACTTTTATTTATTTGTTTAATTTTATTCTTGCTTTTTTACTGCAGCTTTTTAAATCCGATGTTAACATTGATCAATAGAAAGCATTCAATGACAAACTTCAATATCTGCCAAAATCTGTGAAAAGGTCCCTTTAAATGAAAATCCATTCTGAGTGAAAAAGTGTATCTCTGATTACCTGTGCTGACTTTTCTGCACATGCATGACGCCCCATTTTCCCAGAGCAGGGCACATATTTATTCTTCGCGATCTTATTATTTCAGAATGCTTAGTGCTGGAGGTGTGACCCCAAGCCCTACCGAACAGTACAGTGTAAGTTGACAGTATTAACCCTTTATTGCTCAGAAGCAACGATTAATGGCTATATGCGAACAGCATAAAACAAGAACAGCCTGCGAGTTACTCGCAGTCTGTTCGGGTTTTATGCTCTTTTCTGTTCATCAGTTCTTTGCGGTTAAAGAATGAAGCCTTTAAGACTTGAATCGAGTAAGAAAGGTCTTAAATTTAATTTGATTTTCTAAGGGACTACAAACGAATAAATTTTTAGTAAGGCGTAAAGGGTTAACAGTATTAAAGACATTTGAAACAATTTCAAACATCAGTTTTTCATAACAAATGTGTACGCGCTTGTGAAAATGTCTCTTGATTTGAATTATCTTAAAAATAGGTATCACTAGAATTATTAAAACCAACCATGCCTTGAATGAATGTTGCAGCATGGCTGATCATTTTAGAGTTTGCTTGAATGGTCAGTTAAGATTTGAAAGCTACATATGTATACATATCTTATTCAAAATGTTCCAGACTTGCTTTCATTTTGTTCGGCATAATTCATTGTAATCTCTGTTTGTTTAAGAGAGTCACACTTAGGGAAAAGGAACTTAAATACATGTGCATAAAGTTCCGTCTCAGATTGACTGTGAATTCCGCACAGGCTTATCAGGGATGACACTTTCGACCTGCATTGGATTATCGTTTGTTAATAGTTACTTCCTTTTAAAGAAAAAATCCATAAAATCGGATGCATTATGCCCAGGTTTCCTAGAATGTGGCTATTTTGTGTGTGTAAAGTTAACATTGTACTATAGATGCCTACTTTAATGTGTATTGCAGTACAAACAGTTCATGGCAGCAGTGAAGCAGTCTACTGGCTTTGATCCTAATATAGTATGCTCCTTCATCGAACTGGTATGTTGTGGTAATTGTAGTACAAACAGCCATGTGATGGTAGTTGTTGAACAAACAGCCTTCACAATCATGCAGTCTGGTCAGGAGCTACGCTTTCCACTATGAAGTCAAGGTTTCATGGTCGGATGTGCAAAACATTAGTAAAATACTTTTCTACAAAGGCATTATATATTATCATAAATTACACTGCAACTTGGTTTGATGAAATAAGCTGGGAACTTATACAAAAATCATTCCAACTAAGTCAATTTTTGTCAAAATTCTGTAGGGTTTTTTTCCAGCTCAGGCTTATATTTAGAGCAGAATTTCAAAGTCATTATATACCAACAATAATTATCTTTTGAGTAGTGAAATAGGGCAGAATTTCCGCCCCAAATGACAAAAAAAATCCCTTAAACCAATCAGTTATGTGAACAAAGCAAATGATCATATACTTTCTAATATCTTTTCAGGACAACGGTACTGATTTTCACTTAGTTAGTGAAATAGAGATCTGCCTGAGTAAAACCGATTTCACTCCAGTTGCCTGTCCAGACTCAGAAAACTCTAGTAAGGGAGGAAACCAGTCTGGCTCATACAAGACCGTCAAGTCCCAGTCGAAATGCCCCCATCACTTCAACTACCTACCGATACAGTATGTTTTCAACGGGAAGGCTGGCATGTTTGAACTGCCAAATGAGCTGGTCGGCCGATAAGGTGGTGGGTTGATGATCATCATGATAGCCAGTGTAGGGAGACCTGAGTAGCTTAATCATATGTTATCTCTACCAGAAGCCAAAATAGATAACTGCTTCTCAAATCTTTAATGATTTGCTACTGAATTCTCCGAATGCTACACAAATTTATGTGAATTATTTAAAAATAAAAGCAAATTTTCACACTATTCGAGGTAGCCTTGTAAATTACAAGTATTTTGGCTACTAAGTAATATTTCAAAGCCCCAACCAAGAATTCAGATATTGCATTAAGGTACCTACAGAACCTCGAAGTAACCATACTGGTGTTTGTATCTGGCATTTCATAATCATATATGGTTTCTGTGTTCAGATATATCACCTTTGAGTGTAAGAAAAAAATTACAGCACTCAACCTTGTAATGTTAAACATTTTTGTACTTTTAACTGTGATGCATGGAGGAAATTAAAGAAAGTACAACATGCTTTCATAAAAAATTCCCATACCTTGATGGCTGTTGCTAACAGTAAACCTGTACCTTATCATTCCATGACTGTACTGTACTGTTGTAACAGTACAATTGAAATTTTCTTGTGATCATTTATTGTTTGTACAGTGCGATATCTGTTAAATTTCAGTACCTTGCAAGAAAATGTGTATGACTTTTCGTTGTTGTATGTGTTTGTTTGACATTCTGAAAATTCTAAATATTGCTGATTTTTTTTATAAATATATGATTCTTTAAAATAAATCTTGTTCATAGAATTGTGACTTGTTTTGTGATGCTATTTGTAAAAAACAATGAATACATTGTAAGAAAAGAAAATGCATTTCCAGAGTTTCTGGCATCACCTCAAATATATGGCCTCATTCTGGGAAATCTGGAATTAATGCGTGAAAAACACGCTTTTTAGCTTTTATGCCACGTTCATGTAATTTGTCATTTAAAGGACTTCTCTTATAAACAAAAATTCCACTCTTGGCTGAGTATTGTCCCTGATAAGCCTGTGCGGACTTCACTTAACGTACATGCATTAAACCCAGCTTTCCTTGATCACCTGACCATACCATTTCCTGTGTGCCCTTTTTAGTAAGAAAAAAAATAAAATACCGGTATACCTCTTGATGTTACAGTCTGGTCCAATTGACCTACTTGAGTATGAAATGATTTGGTTTCCACCATTAAGAGACTTGTGCATTTATTTTGAAGTTTATATATGTCATTCTGTCAGAGGATGCATTATGTGTGAACCCAGTCTGTCTAAGCACTTCAAATATAGTAATTAAATTACAAGACGCATGATAATTGATTGATTTGTTTATATGTTCATCTCTTGATTGCTTTCTAAGTCAAAATTCACAAAACTTTTTTTAACTGTTTGTTAACATAACAAGGGGCCAAATTTGATAACCATCCGATTCCCAATAAAAACTATAGTTTTTGGCCTTTGTTTATAAAAAATATGCTTAAATTGCAATTTTATCACTATAACTCATACAGTTGTCATTGAATCTTCACTAAATTTTCTGGAAAGGGTTATTGACATAAAATTTAGGCCCAGAATGATAACTAACCAATTAGCACCATGCTCTTTTGAGTAATGGCCCTTTGTTTACAAAGATACAAAAAATGCGAAATTATCCATTTCTGTGCTCTTACTCATACAGTTTTCATAGAATCTTCACAAAACTTGGTGGAAATGTTGGTTAACATAAATAGAGAAAAAGATAAATAACCAGCCATATTGGGTCATGTACTTCAGAGTTATTGCCCTTTGTTTATGTTAAAAATGCAAATTTTAAGGTTTTACCTCTCCTAACTTTTTTCAATTTTAACAAAATCTTCACAAATCTTTCCAAACTTGTTTGTTCCTGTAAAATGGAAATCATGTGAAATTAATAGCCAAAACATGAGGACCATGTACGCCCAAAGTGCTCACCTGAATATCATATCAAAGAAATGATAAACGTACTTAACTAAAACATTAATATTAATTTTCTATGCACATTTTTTTCCTCCAACTTGAAGAAGATATCATTAGAATACAAGTTGTGACCAACTTTCATGAACATTTGACTTGAAATGTGACTTAGAGTTAAAACACTTTTTATTCGATTTTGCACTAGTGATCTATAAGTTCTTTACATCAGATGACCAATTTTTAAACTTGGAAAATATATCATTTATCAGGGCTCAGCCTACGTTCAATTTTGAGGGAGAAATGACTTCTCCCTCAGCTGAAATAAGGAGAAGTGAGGCAACTTAACGGAGAAGTGATTTCTCTTCAGCGTTTAATCAACTTTTCACTGGTTTTGTTCCCATATTACACCATGCCCATCATCATTAATCAGAAACAACTCACACTTGGCAGTTTGTGAGAAAACATTAACAAATACAAACAAACACACTCAAGTGTTAATGTTGTGTTATTATTGTATATACATATGTAACTAAATTGTTTTAATATATTATCGGTCAGTATCAAGCTCAAAGTAAATCTCAAAAGGAGCAGTGACTTCTCCAAAAGGAGAAGTGATTTCTCCATCATGTAATCAGAGGGGGAAGTTAATCTGTCCATAGAGAAGTTATCTCCCGCGTCTCCCTCATATCTGAGTCATGCATTAAGAAAAATGTTCTGACTTAGTTTCATGAAGATTGGACTAAAAATGTTACTTCTGGAGTATTAATAAGGCTTCACTTATAGCCATATAAGGAAACTGCCCCAACCCCCCTTGCGCCGATATTGTACAATGGGCCGGAACTATTTT
>VMBQ01013163.1:0-17270 GCA_007657795.1 Dreissena rostriformis
AAGTTATATTTATTTGTTCTTTACCTTTCAGTTGTTTTTTGATTTCACTTTGACCAAGCAATCTTAAAGCCCCAATAACACTCAAAATCAACGAATATTTTGTAAAAAAATTCGTAAAATAAAGTTTCGTATAATCAATCAGTGTTCCTTATAACAATAGCCACAATTTCTACGCTAGATGTGGTCTCGTAACATAGATTTAAAAAGATACAAAATGCTCTTTTTTTATTGTTTGTTGTACAATATATTCGTACCACAAAACAATAAAAAAGAGCATTTTGTATCTTGGGATATCTATGTTACCAGAGCAAATCTAGTGTTGAAACTTTTGCTATTGCTATAAGGAACACTTCTTTATTATGTGTTAACTTTATTTTATGAAATTTTTTACGAAATATTCGTTGGTTTTGAGTGTTAATGAGACTTTAATTAGAAAATGGGCTTGTATAGAAAATCAGACGGTAGCAAACTAAGTTACTTAATGGACTTTTTACAACTGCTAAACTGATGTTTAAATTGGGATAATATTAATTTGAAAATAACTAACACGTGGCTTATTTTACCAGAATCGTTTCGTAATCCTTGAAACAATAACAAATCTAGTGAGATAAACCACTGAGTAACTGAAGAAATTGGCTGAAGTAATTTGTGACTTAGAAGTTATCATGATGAGCGTTTGCAAGCACAATCACTGTGTAATACACACGCAATAAATGAAGTATGAATGTTTCCCTAAAAGAACAAGTATTATACCCAACATGCCTTTTTTTTTAGCTGCATCATCTTATTTCAACTTATATGTGTACGCAGTGTGCTTACAATTCAGTAAAACAAAGCATGGGGATCTATGGAACAAAATGAGTAATATATGATTATAAAACAAAGATACACTTAAGGAAATGCGAATAATAAATTATGCGAGACAAATACATGGCTTAGTAAAGTAATGTTAACATATCATGAAGGTGTTATGAAATAATTTGTATGTGTTTGAAGATTAAAGAGTAATTGAATACATAAATGCATAATACGAGCACGTACTCGAATTGGTCGACGTGATGTTTTCCGTTTTTATAATATTGATTATGTATATGCGAATAAGCTTGTTAAATGATTAACTTTATACTAGCATACACGTTACAAACACAATAGTTGTATTAGATTTATGATGCATAAATACCGAGCACGACAGTGTCATCGGATGGTATGCATTTGTATGCATTGAAATAATGAGTTTTCGACCAAATGAAACATTTTGATCGAGAATTTGAGAGACGGTACTGCTGATTTTAAGTGCAGATTTGATACAAAAAAATCTGTTATGAAGCACATGATGCTTTCTAAAAAAAAAATCGCATGATAACAGCATACAATCCTTAATATTTATTATCAGCATATTAAATAAAATAATATCATAACAAGTTACAAATGCCCCATTTGTTTTTAAACTATGGGGGATGGGCAAACTATCGAAGTTTGAAGAAATTGCTGCAATAAAATCCATTTTATATTAGTTTTTGGAAACAAGTTTATGTCAGTTTTACGACCGAATTTGTATAGAAGAAAGTAGTTAAATATTTTTCCGGGAATTATTAATCCAACATAGCTACAGCATCATGCAATCACAATAATTGATCTATCCCTGTCACTACGCCCATACTATTAGTTGGTGTTTAGAAAAAAATACATTAAAACATTTTATTATAAAAGACAATCTATGTATAAATATTTAAGTTTACAGCAAACGAATAATAAAACAGAACTAATAAATATATACCTTTATGTAAATGAATCACTTAAAGTACGAACATCTATTCTAAATGCAAGAATGCTTTAATTGTTCATCCTCTTTTTTTTTGTTTTTTTTGTTATATTAAATTTGTACTCACGCCACTTTACTTGCATAGTAAATGATTTGTAAATATGTATAAAACTTTGTTCCTTTCACAATTGACAAACTGCACTGTTATCATTATGTGTTGTTGACGATGTACATTGTACAAGTCGAAATAAACTGTCTGTCTGTCTGTCTGTCTGTCTGTCTGTCTGTCTGTCTGTCTGTTCGTCTGTCTGTCTGTCTGTCTGTCTGTCTGTCTGTCTGTCTGTCTGTCTGGTGCTAGGGAGGTTTAAGAGGTTCGACATTAAACAACTATTTACAACAAAAATCGAATATTCATGTCATATTTAAAACAACTTACGGAGAAAAGGTAACACTTATTTGAACTAGTTATTATTTCATTATATTTAAAAAATAAATAAAATCGTTAGCCCCATGAAAGTACGGTATTCTGTTGCACATAAATTGGAATGTAAACATAGTAGGTGTCCTTTTAAGAAATTTATCTATATACAATTTAACAAAAAAAGTGTTTTTATAACACTGTGAGTTGAATATTGTCCTTACATCTCACTTTTTTTTAGAACACATGTGTACATATGTAAGTCGAAATCTGTCGAATGTTCCACAGTGTATCGACTTATACTTGTGTTGAAAAATGATTAGTAAATTGGAGGTTCAATTAGTCAGATATAAGGTGGCGTAGAAAGTCACAGAACAAAACTGCTGCATACATTAAAGAAGAATAGTAAATTGTATCTATGCGAATCAAATAAATACAATATAAGAAGAAAACATCATGGTAAATAAAACGGGCCTTATACACGATGTCATTTTGTACACATGTACCGATAAGGGTGTGATGGTGTTGACTTTGAAATGCTTGCGCATAGTAATTCGCATAAAGTTCGTTCAACATAATTTTACATTAACTTTTTAAAGAGTTATTTTTCATGGCTGATTCCAAAGTGTACTATATCTAACTACATATTAAGTGTTATTATATCATATGCGACGAATACATAACTAGATATGAAATTAATTCAAATTCGACTTCATATTATGGCTTTGAAGGCTGAGTAAAACTTACATAATCATTGTGTACCAAAATAACATAAACATTAATATTTGTAATTATTAATATTTTAAAAATAGATTTCACAACACGATATTAGAAAGACCAACAAAGCAGACGACAATATTTGAACGGTAATTTAGATATGCAATAACTGTATATGTATGTTTATGTAAAAATGAGTTACATCCTGCAAAAGTGAAAGACATATATTAACTGTTTCTGCCAATAAACTAAAACTGAAATTGAAGCTGCTTAAAAAATAACCAGCAATTTAATTTCTTCAAATTGGTTTGTTGTTGTGTCATTACGTTGACGCATATATACATTCCTTCTGTTGGGCATCCAGTTGCATCTGTTTACCAAATGGATTGGCTTGCAGCGCAGTTGACACTATGTATATTATCAAAACATAAAAAAAAATAATCCAATATTTTATAAATCGTGTTGCAAATTAAACGCATTATTACTTTGTATAATCATAAAATATTTACTTTGTTTAAACACTGTACGCTTACTTTGAATATAACGATTAAGTCATAAATCAAAATCTTTCAGTTTTACATAAAGAACTAGATATAACACGATTGTAATATAAATTTGTTTCTTTATCTATATTTCATCTTTGTAATTTTGAACAATTCTTGCTATGATGAACTTAAATAGTTATCCTGAAAAAATCTTATTGTATTGTCGTGTTCATCAATGATTTTGGTAATTCAGTGCAAAATCGGTAGAAGATTTCAACTCACAGTGCCATTCAACTAGTTATCAGTGTTGATTAAATCGTACATGGTGAAATGATGGAGCAGATATTCCCGTTTTATCACCATGATGATCTATATATTTTAGAATAGTTTTGATTCGATTTAATAGTATATAATATCCTGAAATTATCTTAATTTACAGCCGTTTCCCCCACTGGGTTCATGGACATCGTTTGTGTTCGACTGTAAAGTTAACCATTGTGATAATCAATCAAATATAAAACTATCTCGAACATAACTATAATATCGCGCCCATGTGGGTGGTTTATTACCTTTGTATCTTTTTATTTTATTTCATTCTGTCAGGTTATTCGCATTTCATTCAAATGTATGTGTTTCCTTTCATGATTATGCAATTTCACCAAACTCCAAAATCAAGATTGACTGAAAAACGTTTCTTGTCTTCTTGTCTTAAGGGATTACTCTATTGTATTACATAACATGTATAACAATACTAAATGTTTAAAGATCTCATACAATTACAGAGCTGGCGTTTTATTAACATATGGATTTAGTTTGACTATCTATGTGGTGCACATTTAATAATATACATGCGTCGTGTGTCAGTTTGCTTTCTACTTGCTATACAATGCATGAATCGAATCATTTGCACATGTCGAAAAATGATTATTTCTGAAAACAAACAAACACAAACTTAGCAATATAACTTGGAGAATCGCTGTAATGAGGAAATGCATACAAAGTATAGACTACAAGAGCAAGGTTATTGAGATTTTTCCCAAAACAGCGGAAAGTGTTGCAAACGCTTTATGATTTGTGATATTTCAAATGATATTTTTTTCATAATGTACACACTATTTGCCATATTAATTATGTATGTTTGGCGTCTTATTTTACTAACACAATTAATGCATATGACGCTTAAGACTCATGACTTACACGTATAATTTCTCAGAAAAATAATGGATTTATTATGTGTTAAAAAAAAATATGTTATAAATATTGAACTCACTTTGTTCTAAAACAACTGATAACACTGAATTGTAACCCATTGTAAAATGTTACCCTTTACTTATTTAACATTTGATGTATTTGAAGTGCTAGACAAATCCGTTTCAAGGCTATTTTTATTAAGCCATATTAAATTACACACTCAGATTTGTCTATATTCAAAGAAGCATGTAAATTAATTGTACACACAAATTGATATCTAGGATAGAGTACATATGTTTGTTGGAGGCCAACAAGTGTATACCCAATGTTCCCAATATTATTTACGGGCATCGAGTCTCTTATCTTGTTCAAAGGGATCTAAACGTTCCAGACGCAGACAATAATTAAGATCTAAACGTTCGGCAGAAGATGGAAAATCAAATAATGATGTAAGACGTGAATTATGCAAACTAGTTATAGTTCATATATGATATATTTGTGACACAATATTTTTAGTAATTAACCGTTCTGCTAGCATTAAAATAGCATTAATATGGATTGAGGTTGTCAATTGCAATTGAGTTTTAATTCTTTTAAAGAAAACGTGGACTTTAGGAATGTAAATTGCCGTCAAGTCGAGAAGACAAATCAGAAACATTTAGTTTTACACTACTGATTGTAAAACCAAAGGTACGTTCATACTAAATTTATAGCAGTTCGGAGGACATTCCGATAATATCAATAAATACTCAACATATATAATAACGTAGCATGTTGGAACACGATGAGCATTTGCAATTCCATGTCTATAAAGGCATGCGTGTCTTCCTTATATCAGACTGTGCAATTTAAAGGGAAAACGTAAGTATGCTAAATCGTCTGATCCAATTTTTTTTCTTAAGGTGCAATGTCAGCCGGAAGGAAATTCGTTATCTTTTATAATTAACTGGATAAAAAATTCACTAATATAGTGGTTAAGCGGGGCAGTACTTAAATAAGTTTTTATAAGGCATGTAATCTGCACTTACAGATTTTAAATAAATATGATATGAACACGTGTCATTAATAGTATTATTCATTGTATTATGTTGCGTCTGAAAATCAAACATTAAGTATTGCGATGTGTGCTTACAATTAATCCGAAAAAAAAAACAACGTTATTTTATTACATTAGACATGACATTTTGATTACGGAACTGAGGTTCATACAGTTTGTTGTGTTTAACAAATGGTTTTATGCACATATACACTTAAACAAAAGTCTGCCAATTGAGGGTTAATGACTCTGGTCACTCATTGTGAAGAAACTGTTCGAACGTTATTATGCACTATATGATTTTTCCATAAATTGTCGAACGCACCTTATCAAAACTTGTGCACCAAACGTATTTCCAGGTGAATGTTAGGACGTTAGAAAAAGAACTGTATATAGAGAATACTATGTTAGTGTGATCGTGTACTGAATTTATCTCACGATTGAAGAAAGGTTTACATGGCGAGGCTTGCCGAGCCTTGTAAGCCTTTCTGAGACGAGTGGGATACATTAAAGTACACAATCACACAAACATAGTATTATATTTATCCTATTTATTTTCGTCAAGTTTAATTTGCTTTCATGACGAGTTAAAATTCTAGACACATTTCTTCATCGCCAACCATCTTTTCCATTTTAAAGCACTTGATGTAAGCAGGCAATTATTTGTGGATAGACATTCTTTGATCGAATGACAAGAGACGACTTATTCATCAAAGAAATTACCCTTTTAATTCAACATCGATTTCCTTCGAAAAGTTAAAGAATGTAATTCACTGACACTTTTCTAAAATTTAATCCATCAATTGTTCACCAACACATCGCGTTATTTGAGTACATTCGACATTTTAACGAAATCGATATTGAAGTCTCACCTGTTTCATTCCAGTTTTACATCCCAACACTGTCATTCACATTCATAATAGTATAATAAATTTATTCATCGTAAACACACACACGCGTACGACTGCGTACCAAATGACCTGAATGATGCTATCAAGTGATTTCGTCAGCTGTGTAGTAAAATATGGTCTTTAGAATTTAAACAGTTACGCAATCGAGTGAGCACAATAGCGTCGCGGTAAGATTGTCTGGCTACCACGCGGGAGACCCTAGTTCAATCCCCCGTTGGATCCATTTTTTTTTCTTTTTCAAGTTAAATCGTCTACTAGTTTTAAGTGCATTTGACCTTTAAACAGGGGTGAAAGGCCAAAAAAGTAGTCCCTATGTACATGTTCTAAAAATATCTGTGGAGAAAACCTTATGTTTTCTTTATAGGTCCTATTTTGTTCTATAAAATCATTTAGCTGTAGGATAAAAAGTGTTCATTCAATACTGTGTTACCACTTAAAAAAAATATATTGTTGAATAGGTCATGTAAATAAGTAGTACACTACATTCATATCATTATGGAATGATAGAGCGCATACTTGTAATTTGGTTTTCTTTTCAGTATTCGTACCGAGTTGACAGACATATCTCTAGAGATAAGCTCGACGACAGATTCTAAAATTGACTTATATCTATTTGCAAAAAATATCCGTCTGGCCTTCAGCATGGAATCTCATTATTGGTTGAAATATAAGCAGCAAGATATAAATTTTAACGACGAATGTCTACTTATTTGTAAGAAGATACGTTTTGTGGCCTATTTATAATTTTGCTGGATAAAAATGAAATTAATACTATGTATTCCGAGAAAGAATTCGAAGACGTATTCTCATGTTATACCAAGGCTATGTACTTTGCCGCATGATATTTACTTTTTTCGTTAGGTTTTTAACCGGTTGAAACGGGTCTTATTCTTAATAAGTGGACCAGATTTCATTCAACATACTAGGTTTATGAAAAGTATCCTAATAGCAATGTATTGCTTATGAGATAGCATTAAAGGAGGTAGGAGGGTCTGATATTAAAAATAATTCATATCATTGTATACAGTATCATTGTGCAAACCAACAACAAAAGCAGAGCTGTTTTAATTATGAATAAAGAAGCTGCTAATGAGCTTATTATTGTGCGTCAAGCACACTTATGGCGGACACAGTGTACGCATCACCAAGACAGCATACAGGAATATGTTCATACCATTGCTATAAAATTGGACATGGTCAGTAAGGTCGGCTAGATCTTCCATTTATTTTTGAAACCACTTATTTAAAAAGTAAACAAGACCGAAAAAGACATGACAGGGTACTATATTTTCTATACCGTAAACAACAGATCAAATACAAATAAATTGACAGTATTAGCAAAATCCAAGTCTGTCTTACTCAATAAACTGCATTTAAAGAGCAGATGATATTATATCTACTTTTATTAGATAGTATTTATAAGTGACTGAAATATGTGTGACTTTTGCAACAATCAAGAGAAAATGCCTAACAAAATAAGGCGTCTAAAAGCGACCTTTTGATAGTTGAATTAGGAAATTAGCTGTTACCAGACAGGATTGTTTTTTATTAGAACAATTTATCACCGCTTCACAAGTTCGCTTTTCAATATTCTATAAGTAAATCCTACTTTTGATTTGAAGCGTGTACTGCCAAAGTATTGTTAGCGACGACCATGTTTGTAGCATAGATGGCATTGACATTTTAGCTTCCGATGTTTGTTATTCGTTCCTCACCATTACATCGTGCGTGATGCAATACAGCTTTTATAAATCCTCTTTATTCTCAAGTGGAAAATTGTCTTTGACTGTTCTCAGGAAGTATAATACCAAGGAACACAAACAATTTACCGAATAAATCGGAAATATCGGTGCGTACGGTGCACCTGTACTTTCGTAGAATTACAAAGTGTCCAATGTAGAAATCGTCAATATCATGCAATTTGAATAAGTATTTCGCCCTGTGTTCAACACATCTTTCTAATAACCAAACCTAATTATGGCCGACTTTCATTGTCTGTTAACTGGTATTTATTACTTATCCATGTGTTTTATTGACACAATTAGAGACAGTCTCATACATATAATACATTTCACATATTCGTCATGTCACGAGCAAGTAGCGTGCTTATTAAAGAACGAATGCTAATAGTTATGTAATTAATATTAATGTTTTAAATGTATGCGATATTGTTGAATATACTTTACACTGTTATTGTGATATGTAATATATAAATAAATGATATATAAAAAAGCTAAGGCTTATTCATACATGTAAATGTGCGATTAAAAATGATCCCCGCAACAGTGATTTCAGCACCCTGCGACATACGCGTTATTTGCTGCAATCAAAAACATGTATACAAGTTGAAAAACTATCTCCTTTACAAGTATAACAGGAAACAGTGTATTATCAGTATAAATGCATATTGTCACGGTCATACAAATGATTTAGCAACGTATCTTTTGGTGAATTGTTCACATGTTTTATTAACACAATCTGTCTAACGTGCATATTTCTGCGTTTTTAAAGCCCTATTAACACTCAAAATCAACGAATGTTTCGTAAATAAATCATTTCTACGCTAGATGTGGTCTGGTAACAAAGATTTAACAAGATACATAATGCTCTTTTTTTTTGTGGCACAATATATTCCATTTTAATTTCCCTTAATGATATCTATTTATGCGACCCACGAAAACTAAATTGGTACATGAACATGTGTATATATATTGTTCCACAACAAATAAAAAAAGCAACTTGTATCTTGTTAAATCTATGTTACCAGACCACATATAGCTTTGAAATATTCGTATATTTTAAGTGTAAATGGGGCTTTAAGAAAACTGCTGTATTTAAAGTAATTAAAATTATAATCCAGTCATTCTATCATCATCTAAAATATATAAATATACTGCTTTTACATGTGTATCAAACGTATATTTAAATAAATACAAAAGCGATATGCTTGCTATCATTATTATGTCATATTTGTCTCCATTTGATGTTGTTTTCAATCAAGAAAACATTTATCAACGGAAATCATTACGCTGTTGAAAGTGATATGCATGTGTTATTGTCATTTTGTGTCATTTCCGTACAAGATGATGAATGTGCTTTTCAAACATGGAGTATTTCAACAAACTGAATTTGATATGTTATTACAGGACAATCAAGGCGTTATTCCATTTATTAATTTGCAATTTAAAAAATGACAGAAAAAAAAATAGATATAAAGACACAAGTGTTTATTTGTTAAGACATGAACAAGCATCAATTTATTAAATACGTATAATGACATCCAATGGTATCACAAATTTTATTAACAGCATGTTTATTATAAAACTAATACGTATACAGTTATTATTTTACCGAGTTCAATGCTGGGTTTTGAAATTTGGTCCGTAAGACATGAATTGTTATATCATATGAAACTATCATTTAACCCTTTGCATGCTGGGAAATTTGTCGTCTGCTAAAATGTCGTCTGCTGAATTTATAAAATCATCATTTTCTTCACTTTTTTTCAAAGACCACTATCAGAATAGCAAACAGTTTGGATCCTGATGAGACGCCACGTTCTGTGGCGTCTCATCTGGATCCAAACTGTTTGCAAAGGCCTTCAAAATCCGGTTCCAGCACTGAAAGGGTTAACTATGTCGACTGAATTACCGATTTGTAAATATCACAGTTAACGATATGTTCCATCATTATCCCACCTCATTAACACAAAGGTTGTTTCCATTACGTCCAGTTTGAATTAAAGATGTTAAAAGTTAGATGTGACGTCATGTCCAAATAATACAGGCCAGCTAACAATCAGGCGTGCATACGAATAATAAATCATTCAGAACACGGGGCGCTGAAACAATACAGGCATTTATTGGAAATATATTGAGCTGCAAATTAAATTGAAATCAGGTTGGTCTGAGCTTTGGTCGATGACACTCTGGTAATATTTCTTTTTTTTTAATTTAATTAATTTACAGAAATGTATTATTATGTGTGTTTAATTAACAACATCAACACATTGTATTACTTATTTCTTTTCATACCTTAGTTGCATCCAAGGTTTAAAATTGATTTCGGCACTCCCGAAACTTGCTCCTGGGTTGAATTTCCGAGAACGCTCCCAGAGTATTTACCGGGATTTCCTGATCGCTTCATCGACACAATATATATTACAACACCGCTGCAAGTTTGCCCTTATGTTTAAGTTGTTCATGACTGACTTTAAATATAAAAACTCGAAATATGAATATAAGAGATCACAAGTAGTAACGTAAATAACGTAATTAGTCGTCTCAATACACCGAGTATTGGACCAACTCCAAAAGTGGGTATCATAACATAGACTATATCTTAACAAGTTTGATATCAGTATTTCATAAAATATTAAAATCATTGAAAAAATAAACATCAAAATCAATATCAATACAACATACTTGTACCAAAAGTTGTACACGGCTTTATATATTTGTTTTTATACGAGGGATGACCAAGAAATACGTGGACCGTCTTTACCGTATTTTCATTATCAAAAGAATATACTTAAAAGTGGTATCTTTCGCAAATTAAATATATATTTTTAATATTTCATTGATAAACATATTTTAAATACTAAATAGAAAAATAAACAATCGTTAAGAAAAACGTCGTTCACGGAAGGTTTCCACCACCACATTGGTAAGCACTGGTTTTGAAACTAAACAAACATCTGGGATGGTTGCAATAAATCAACCATCAAAGCACAGCAGAGATTTTGATCATAGCTCCACGTCTACCAAAAGAGCAGTGAGAGAGCTTGCCACGGACCAACTACCGGGTCAGCTGGTAAAACAGCCCGAGCAGGAGCCGTCGAAGACGAGGCACATCTCACAGTTAATATTTGAGCTTATCAGTACGCAGCTCATGTGCGTGGTCACCGGTAAACCAGACTCGCGTGAAATTTAGTTCGTTCAAAAATGAAGTTTATGACAAAATCATCGTTAAAATTCATATTTTATGCTGAATAAATACACGTATAATGTCAATGTTGGTTTCAAATAATGATTTTAGCACCACGCAATTAAATATATATTCAATACAGCAACACATTAGTTACTGTTTTTAATCGTGGAATATTTTCTACTGATTATTGTATATTGAAATGAAAGGTGTCCGTCTTACTTCTTAATCATATGCCAGAGATGTAAATAACATTCTGTTCTGTCATGTTATAAATCTGTCAAATCGTGTTCTCCATAATGCGTCAATAGAGTGTCTAGTCTGTTAATGATTCTGATGTGACATTTTAAACTGAACATTATACAAAGTAAATCGCTTTTTTAGGTCTCTCTTGTAAAAGCCTTTTTTAAGTTTACGACATTTTTTGGCATGTGGAGTGACACAATGTGACAATAATTTATTATTTCAATAGCACATGTTGTCATCACTTAAATGTTAAACCTTTAATGATACACTAAGAGACGAAAATTCAAGTTGTACCGCGGTCACATTAAGTTACAATTGTGTTTAGAAATACCACGTAATATAAGACTAAGTTAATACATATTAATTAACGTAATGCTTGCAGAAAACACATTTTGGTACTTTTACTACAGCGCAGGTTCAAGTACAAAGATTGTGATAAAGATCTGATCATATATGTGGTAGTAACATCATTAAAAAGGCCGTGTAATTGATATTATATAAAGATATATCGGTTAATGTAACCATGCAATACCGAGAGCTATAGATTGATAAGTATTACGATAAGATTGAATAAAAAATGAACCCGTTATTGGGACAGCCGCCGATCCAATAAGATAGTATTTATTAGATAGTATTCATAATATAGTATTTATTAGAAAGTATTTATTAGATAGTATTTATTAGATAGTATTTATTAGATAGTATTTATAAGATAGTATTTATTTCGGCCTGAACACCAAAGGATAAATCGCCGCTATCAATTTGCGTCTTAAAATCAGGAGTGACCAGGCTAAGATTGAGTTGGACGTGGGAGTACATTAACGGCAGTGTTAATGAATCCGTTTGTGTAATGTACTGACATCAACAGTCTGAAACGGGCCGTACTACGAGCAAACCCGCTTTAATAACAAAACATTTAATTGTGTGATTGTCTATGGCATGTTATTGCAATGCTGGTCAAATCCCAAAATATGTTCAAGCATTTATCAATTATATTGGTCAATATATTAGAGTTTGAAGAAACGCATCACCTTTAATATTTGACATGATGTCATAAGCGTTCTTTTCAAAAGCCCCCTCACACATTTACGAACATCCCCGGCGTGCACTTGCGTGTATTAGCGAAAGGCACCTGAGCACAATACGTTCCAATTAGTATATGTACATGTAAGCTATACAACGTTGAAGATGTTCGCGCTGATGCGTGTGTAACCTATTGAATTGGTTAAGATACGCGCGTTTATATGTTAACGATTCTGAACGAAATATCTGGACAAATATTAAAACGCGCGAAATCTAGGGAAAAAGTGAATTAGGTCACGCCAATTGTAAATGTGCTCTTTTATAATCGAATCCAAAACAAATACATATTGTGCGTGTATTCAGACGATAATTTTTTTTTATAACACACAATCATATTTAATTACTTTAAGTTATTTAATAATAATATTGTTTTTGTTTAAATTACACAGTACGTTATCAGATTTGTAAATTCCCAAAATGGACGGTATAAATAGGGATATTTTTGGAAATAACACATAACATATAGCAACCACACATTACGACATCTGAAATTAAGTTGTTTTTATCGTTTCGGTCGAGTACTTCGTATGTCCATTACTTAAACAAATTCCACACCACATCAGAGAATTACAGTCAATCCGTCACTTTAATGAGTAATAAAAAGTTGCATTTAAAGGGATTCGTTAAACGATTTTACAAATGAAAAGTTTCCAACATTTTGCCATAGTTTCAATAAAAAAAAATGTGTATCGGGAATCGAAATAACACTAATGACGTCATTCGTCATTCGAAATTGTTAAAAATGTAACGAAACGATCAAATAATGTGCTTTTTTTCTTTGCGATGTATACGTGGATTGCTTATGTCAAGTATAACATGCATGGCGATAAAGAGCAGCCAGTTTCCAGTTCACAATGATAAATGTAAAAAGGCGTGTTTAGTTTCTCATTTTATTGACAGCTTCATAATGTACTTCATACAAATTTAACGATAAACTGAATGTCATGTTAAAATTTAGAAGCAAGTGAAAACCACCTTATGTAATACTTGAAACGTTATAGGAGATAAGCAACGCAAACACTGATCGCACGTACGCAAAGCAAAGCGATACATTCGTGAAAAAGAAACTGTTGCAGTATTCAAGCAGAAAGAAAACTCTCGAGTCAATCGTATTGGAAATTTGTGAACGCAAAACGTCCAATTTTAAATGTGGCTAGTATCGGGCCAACGACAGATAGCTGGAAGAATTTATAACCGCCTGATTTTGGATTGGGAAATGAGTTTCATCAGATAATTTTTAGTTGTCACTGTGCTTGGATGACCAACACATTTTCACTGGAAATACGCCGCATTCGTCATTAGCAAACTTATGTAAGATTATACAGTTGTATATTATTTATTATTATTACTATTATTAGTGATAGTGGGATAATTAATATAGTTGTAGGTTATTTTGTATATTATTATTATTATTATTATTATTATTATTATTATTATTATTATTATTATTATTATTATTATTATTATTATTATTATTATTGTCATTATTATCACTATTTTTCTTCTTCTTCTTCTTCTTCTTCTTCTTCTTCTTCTTCTTCTTCTTTTTCTTCTTATTATTATTANTCCGAGCAAAATAATCCCTAGTTTTGCTATGTAATGCTACCTACGTATAAGTTTAGATATGTAATGATAGCTATGCCTAATTTCCACAGCTATTTATTACTACCCTTCGCTATTTCCTTGTCCCGCAGATTTGATTCCCCTATTATTAATATTAATCGTAATATGTATTTAAAGTCAGTTTATATGAATATAAGTATTTCCTGTCAATAAATAGCATCATTCATTTGATTGTATCTATATATTAAACGCCACGCTAGCGCCAAGAGGTACAGTCTCGGGTGTTCACTATAATCAAACATACATTTTATCGAGAATCGAATACTTGCTGTTTAAAGAAGAACATGACTTGGTTCTTTTAAAGAAAACAAATGAATCCAACTACATGTTAAATCTTTTGCAACTGTGAAAAGTAAATGTATCGAGTCGAGCTGAATAGTGTTTATCATACATGTTTAAACTGACGAATTCGAGTTTTGTTTTCACGGAATTATAATTTTATCATATGTATTAGAGAGATCGCACAGTTAAAGTCTTATCTTGATTATTTCACACAACAGGGGCGTATTTTGTAGATTACCTTTGAAAGGCACATAAACATGATTTCTTTGTGTAGTGTGTGTGATTTTCTTCAAATGATATAAACTGTTGTCAAGAAAGTAACACGGTTAAACGGGTTTATTCTAACGTGCTCGGCTATTCCTGCGTTCACATAATACCAATATTCAGAACGGGCTCGGTAATTATAGAATGCTTAAAAAGTAGATGTAAATTGTAAAAAGTAAAATAAAAAAGCATCATTTTTTAAATGTCATTTATTTATTTGTTTACCAGAATCGAACATATAAATGGTTGTGTTAATCTTGAAACAAGAATATCAAAATCGTAAACAATTCAGCTTGTTCCAATTGTTAAGCCTGTTCAACGTTTTCATTTTTAAACAGAGCTCCAGAAAAGACGGATATTTTAGTTCATATCTGTTAAACGTTTGAAAATATTATTAAACTTTAAAAGTATGGAGTTATAATGTCTCCGAAAATACTCTTGACAAATCGCCAATACCCTTTACAGCTGCGGGTTAAGAAGTAAAATACTGCTTGGCAACAGGTCCGTTGGGTAAAGTATGTTTGTGCACAAAACCTCATCATAAGTTTTGTCACTACTGGATTGTTCATTCGTTGTAAAAAAAATGTTAATGAATCTAAATCCCCTTAAGTGTAATTCTCGACGTATGTGGTCGTAAGTCACATTTACGCCCTAGCAATACGTATTAAGAAATTAACATAGCTCCAACTCTCTTAATAGGACCGTATTCTATTTAGCCGAAAGTCCACCGTTTTTACAAAGGCTTACATTTGTTAAAGTACACATATTTAAAACAGCCGCCCTATGGCAAACACAATAGTGTTCGAATGTACTTTTGAATGCACACGTGATGTGCTCTCTTTTCATTTTCAGACACTTATTGATTGATTATATATGATAATTTCCTATAAATTAATTTAGTGTATTTTATTTTAGGTGCACATCATGTCTACACTTATTACTGGACAACATCACCTTCTACTCGACCTTGCTGCAGTACGACTGGCCAGTTTGAACCAAACCCTCGATCCATGGCTCTATATATTGCTAAGACGTTCTTTGTTTGTCGCTCTAAAGAAGAAGGTTATTGCATTTTCCAGTATAGTGCGTTGTTTTTACCACCCAAACAATACACGAGCTCACAATTCCGAACCAAGAAACGTAAACAAGCCTGACATACCTTTAATTTTGGAAAATGGTCACCGTCTCCCCTCGGATTGTACACAGAAGAAGAACAAGCTAAGTGAATGTCAACCGGATGTTATGCTCGCTGATAAGAGTCTTACTCAGTCCGCAATGCCGGATGTGTTGCATATAGGGAAACTGCGTGATTTAGGTTGCGTGTGTCAAGTCTACTTAAACACAAATGAGTTCGTCTCTAAAAACAATGATGTGTACGTAAAGGTTCGTTATATCCATGGAAATCAAGATAATAACGAGTGGGGTAAAGGGCAACCTTGTAGCTGTGTAAAGGACAACTCGCAATCGACAGATTGTCGCATTTTCACACCAGTGAACATATCCGCAATCATGAAAATGGCTAAAACGGAGTCTCACTTAATGCCCAAGAGAATTAATTCATTAACATTTTCTGGAAAGAATCGTAAACGTTCGGAATTATTTCTGCAGATTCAAAGCGAAGAATGTTCTTCCAAAAGGCGTAGACAAACGCTTCACGAAAGGTTTGTCTATTGATTAAGAAAGACAATGTATTGTATTCTTGAAACGGTACAACTGCCTTCGACGTTATTAAATACTAATTATAGAGAACAGACAAAGGTTACAGGTGTGAATAATTGTCTTGTTGCAGTAGCACTGTCTATTTTATAAACTTCGAACTCGTTTAGTATTTAAAATATGTGTATTTCCTGTAAGCTACTACTTTATTTTAAATACAAGTGTTTAATACGAATCGAGTGTTGGTTTTCTATTGCGTATGAATTCGAACCCATCCCGCCTGATATTATATAAGGTACTTATTGTGTTTACAACATTTTATTAAGAAATATACGACAAAAACTTAAAATGTCCGCACATTATCAGCCTCAGCAATATGACGAGACAAAATCCTTTGGTGAACGGGATTAACAAACATCACTTTAAAATGTTATGAAACTATAATCCTCAGTAACAGATTGACACAACATCATTTTCTTATTTAATGTGATATATGTTTAACCATGTGTTCCAGCTTAAGACGAAGCAAATCCAATTCCACTGCCTGACCAGTCTTAAACAAACTCCAATACTACTAGCTGGCCGGCCTGTCTTCGTAAATCCGACGCGGTTCACACATCATTAATCAGCGGAGGCCAACAACGAGCAACTGCAACTGCTTTCACCAGAT
>VMBQ01013164.1:0-17927 GCA_007657795.1 Dreissena rostriformis
AAAGAGTAAAATATGAAGACTTGGATATAAAGACTTGGATCTATGCATCTTTCAATCTGGAAGTGTGTCATAATTCAATTAAACGACCACCCCTAAATGGTCATATTATCAGGGTATTACTGTATTTTGTATAGAGAATTTTAAACTATTGTGTATTGAATCAACGTTTATTTCCAAAATATCATAAAATTTGTTTTAAGGTCCAACATGGGCCTTTTGATATTGCATTCTTACCAGTGATCTGTTTGAAAAAAAAATGGCACTTTGCTAGCAATTGGAAACTTTCTTCTTTGTTAATATGCCTTTTTTTGGTTAAGTAAATTGTCAATAAGAAAAAAAGAAGAAAAAAAAATATATGGAAAAAAAAATTATATAATCAATTTCAGTGGAGGAAGAGGAATTTGAGAACGTGAACAGACCCAAGCCCCCAGCCCCCGCTCCCAGGGGGCGTGCCAGCGGAGGTAGGCTTTTTCGAGGGGTGAGGGGCGGGGCAGAGGACGACGATTACGGGATGGCCCCCGACCCTGAAGTGGCAGCAATAGTGGTCACAGAGCGTATGGGTGAATTGAGTGATGATGATGATATGGATATGGTGGATAGTTCTGATAGCTTGGATGACTCGAACAGTTACAGTGGCAGTGACCTATCTGGAGACAGCGGGGCGGGATATGGAAGAATCTTTGCGAATGGTGAGTTATAGATGTCTTACCTTGTTTATAGGACTTACATATTACTTTAGTTTTAACTGATTTTATTGTATAGTACTTAAATTATTGTGTGACACAACCATAATAAAAAAACATGACATCTTATAAATTTAAAAGACATAATCTTGTTATTTATTTTTTCACGTCTTGACAATTATCATGCAAAAGATGTCCAAACACTTGATCAAATTTTTAGCAGATTGATATTGATAAAAACTTTCTGTTCGTTCAGTTTGTCTTAACCACTCATTAATTTTGTGTACCAATATTTTACATAGTGGCCATACACACAAAATTCTGTACACCCTGCACTGATACATGGCATGTTCAAGATTGTCATATATAGGCAAGTTTGTGTCATATTCTTTCTTCAGAATTTAAAAATGTTAGCTTGCTGTTTTAAACTGCTAGTTATCAGAGGGGGTAATCACGTGACAAATAAGATGGCGACGTCCAAGCCGAGACAGGTATTTTTCGCCGGTTTACAACCTTCATTACTTGTGTTAATTGTTTAATTGGCGCTCACTTTCCAGCCATATCAGCAAGAAAGTGATAAGCGTTCATATTATATTAAAATGTGCTTTATATCTGACTTTACGTGCTACAAATGTTTTATGCTATATATATATATATATATATATATATATGGGGGAGCATATATGTGCCGCTTCGTCTCTCAGTGTGCCGGTGGGTGTGTCCGTCGAGAAATTTGTCCGGGCTATTTCTCAGCAACTCATGACCGGAATTCAATGAAACTTTATGGGAAGCTTCAGTACCAATGGGAGATGTGCATATTATCAGAGAGTTCTGTTCGGATGATTTTTCACAGAGTTATGTTCCTTTGATTTTTTTCATTAACTGTACATATAGTGCAATTTTTCTTGTCCGGGCTATTTTCTCAGCAACTAATGAATGGAATTCAATGAAACTTTATGGGAAGCTTCACTTACAAGAGGAGATGTGCATATTATCAGAGGTTTCTGGTCGGATGACTTTTCACAGAGTTATGGCCCTTTGAAATTTTCCATTTACTGTACATATAGTGCAATTCTTGTCCGGGCTATTTCTCAGCAACTAATGACCGGAATTCAATGAAACTTTATGGGAAGCTTCACTACCAAGAGGAGATGTGAATATCATCAGTCGGTTCTGGTCGGATGATTTTTGAAAGAGTTATGGCCCTTTGAAATTTTCCTTTGTACATATAGTGCAATTTTTCTTGTCCGGGCTATTTCTCAGCAACTAATGACCGGAATTCAATAAAACTTTATGGGAAGCTTCACTACAAACATGAGATGTGCATATAATCAGCCGGTTATGGTCGGATGATTTTTAGCTCAGCTGTTTTCGAACAAAACCTGAGGTATTGTCATAGCCCGCTCGTCCTTCCGCTGCGTTGTCGTCGTCATCCAAAAACTTTAACATTGGCCATAACTTTTGCAATATTAAAGATAGCAACTTGATATTTGGCATGCATGTGTATCGCATGGACCTGCACATTTTGAGTGGTGAAAGGTCATGGTCATCCTTTAAGGTCAAAAAACTTTTTTTTGGTTTTTCATGTGTATCTCATCGACCTGCACATTTTGAGTGGTGCAAAGGTCAAGGTCACAGGTCAAAAAAACAAAATCCAAGCACATTGGCCATAACTTTTGCATAATAATGTTTCCATTGTTGGAATCAGCTATGGTAAAATTGCAGAATGATATAATTGCAAAATTTAGTTCAGTGTTTTCTAACCTTTCTAACTTGTTTGAAAATAAAGTTGTTGATATCCATCCAAATTTTTTGAATAAAATGACAATCCCAGAAAACGTGAGCATTGGTTTCTGAGTGCATACATGTATAACAAAAGTAACATAACGTTGACGGAACAAGATTGCATTTATGGAGGTTAAGTGTTGTTTAGTAAAATTAGCATTATATATTAATATTGGAAGTTTCTAAGTTTGGTTTCAATTGTTAAATTTGATTGGTTGGCTGAAGATGGTTCCTTGGTAAATGTCTTGATTATTAAGCGTGTCTTTCCATTTATCAAATTGGTTGAACTCTTCAGGTTTGTGATTTAGTATAAGTGAGTTATAAACTAGTTTGCAGGTTTTTGTATGTTCTGTTATTTTGTTTAGCATGTATTGCGTTGTTGTATAAATGGTATAGTTCTCTTGTAGTTTTTATTTTCCATTCAACTGGTATACTTTTGACAATTCTATGGTATTTTATATAGGCTGCGTTATTTATTTTAGAAAGATTTATAATATCTTGAAAAGCTTAAAATTCTCTTTTCCTAAAATTATATATATGTTCAATATATTGAATACCTCTTTCGAACCACGTTTTAATGAAAAAAGTTTTATCTTTGTTTATAATCAATGAATTATTCCAGATAATTTGTTGGTATTTCCTCTTTTTCCAAAGAGACACTGAGCCATCCACACAGAATATTTTTTAAGAACTCATATTTTATGTTTAAGTCTTTTACTTCTTTTTCATAATAATTTGATTTGAAAATCAACATTTCGCCATAATTACTTATTTATATATTGATATATATTTTCATCAGTTTTGAGTCTAGTTGAAATATAAATCTTTTTACAAACTGGCTTTGAGGGATTTCAAGAATAGGTCATTATCTTACATTTTAAAACCACAATCGGCGTAATCTTGTATGATTCTTTTATATTTCTTGCTGATATGGCTGGAAAGTGAGCAGCATTTAAGAATTTTATAAAAGAAATGAAGGGTATAAAACAGCAAAAAATACCTGTCTCTGCATTGACGTCGCCATCTTGTTTGTCACGTGTTTACCCCCCTCTGGTTATGATGACTAGAGAGCTAAATGGCCCATATCCTGTTCTGTTGTGTAGGGTCGGATGTCGATTTTGACAGCGATAACTTGGAAGCATAGAGGCTCCCGGACCAGTTGTCGTTGTAAATCCAAGGATTTTTTTCATGGGTGAGAGTGTAAGGGTGTAAATAACGTTGCTGTACAAAGTATAAAGGTGACGAAGTCCAAAACTTGTAATTTTAATTGTGGACTTAGTGATGTACATACTATGATTGCTTTTCAGTTAAAAGATGAAGCTCCACGGAACAAATCAAACTGGTTCTATTATAGGACATTTAACAATTTTGACAGTGTAAATTTCAATCTAGACTTGCAGGCAAATTTATGCAACCCAAATTAAAATTCTCAGTCTGTCGATGTAAACTCAGCATATACAAGCTTTAGCAAAACTTTTATTGAGGTCGCAGACAAATATGCTCCTTTAAAGAGTAAACCGTCTTTAGATTAGCCAGTCCCGTACATAAATAAAACTCTGAAACAAGCAATCTATAAGAAACGCACGTTACAAAATACATATAATAAGTATAAAACTTCCAAAAATTGGGAACAAAGGAATTTAATTACTAGCTTAAAAAGAAATTCAGCAAATAAATATTTTATAGAAAGATGTATTGAAGGATGTTAAAATAAATCTTTTTGGCCTACAGTTAAACCATTTTTAACAAACAAAGGAACAATTGTAAAAAAGGATGCAATATTAAGTAAAAAAGATAATCTTATAAGTGATCAGTCCGAGGTTTGTGATAGTTTCAATCAGGGTTGCCACCAACCTGATGAAATAAAATTCCCTTACTTTTCACTGACTTTTCCCTGACCTTATTTCGCGACATATTCGGCCTCCTCCTCCCCATACAGCAAACTAAATACACCCATTTAATGTTTATTTTATTCTTTAACATATAGGGAGAAAGGTGTGTGAACAAACAGATACACAGACATACAAACAGACATACATATTCACATTTGAGACTTCGGCGTGTTCGCCTAGCTACGGTGCAGAACGAGGCATACATACTATGAAATCCCCATCCCCCCAAAAAAGATGGTTCATTCACAGTTATATACCCCGGACTTACACCGCAACACATCTCGACGTGGGAAACCAGTTTGATTCTTTTACATAAACTATTTAACAAATAACAAAGCAGTACAACTTGTACACTAAACTATGCATGATGCAAGGCTATATAGTAAATACCACAAAACCAAAGATAAAAAAGTTATGCATGTATAGCCAACACATAATATGATTATGTCTTAAAATCAATGAACAAAACATACTTCTATAGGTAGATACATGTGATGTAAGTTATGGCAATACAGTAGTAGCACAACGCATCTGACACAAAAATCTGTCCACATACAATATCCATTACATACTATGATCATACTTTAACATCTAGACACAAGCATAGGTGAAAACATATGAGTATGGGTAATGGGAAATGTTAATAAAAATAAATCTATTTATAAATGTTGGAACTTAGTACCAAGACTATTTCAACTAGCCATGGTCTTTGGCAATCATTATAGTGCAACAAAAATTAAAAATTTACATTTTTGAACATGCTTTACACATGTTAATGTTTTATGTATATAGAAATAGTCAAAAAATTTCAAACAAGACTATTGCCAAGCAATGGTGTCCCCTACCGGCTCCACCATTGTCATTCGAAGAAGAGGGGGTATATTGCTTTGCACATGTCAGTGTGTCGGTCTGTCGGTCCGTCCACCAGATGGTTTCCGGATGATAACTCAAGAACGCTTAGGCCTAGGATCATGAAACTTCATAGGTACATTGATCATGACTGGCAGATGACCACTATTGATTTTGAGGTCACCAGGTCACTGGTCAAGGTCACAGGTCACGGTCACAGTGACTGGAAATAGGAAAATGGTTTCCGGATGATAAGTCAAGAACGCTTACGCCTGTGATCATGAAACTTCATTGGGACATTGGTCATGACCGGCAGATGACCCCTATTGATTTTCAGGTCACTAGGTCAAAGGTCAAGGTCGCAGTGACCTGAAGCAGTAAAATGGTTTCCGGATGATAACTCAAGAACGCTTAGGCCTGGGATCACGAAACATCATAGGGACATTGGTCATGACCGGCAGATGACCCCTATTGATTTTCAGGTCACTAGGTCAAAGGTCAAGGTCACAGTGACCTTAAGCAGTAAAATGGTTTCCGGATGATAACTCAAGAACGCTTAGGCCTGGGATCACGAAACTTCATAGGGACATTGGTCATGACCGGCAGATGACCCCTATTGATTATCAGGTCACTATGTCAAAGGTCAAGGTCATGGTGACTCGACACAGTAAAATGGTTTTCGGACACCACCACCACCACCACCACCACCATCCTGACAAAAACGTATTCACATTGACTGCCACTACAACTGACAGCCCATATGGGGGGCATGCATGTTTTACAAACAGCCCTTGTTTTTTATATGTGTTGCCATAGCAACCAGAATTTTTGACGTATGAACAAAATGAAATGACGTGCATAATATCCATATTGCCATCTGTCCATGTTTCAAGTTTCATGAAAAAATATGAAGAACTTTTAAAGTTATCGCAGGATCCAGAAAAGTGTGACAGACAGATTGACGGACGGACGGAGGGCAAACCATAATTCCCCTCCGGTTAAACCGGTAGCGGACAATAAAAAATATACTGTTGAATCAACTAAAACAAATGATACCTGAAGACTGCCATAGCCACTAAATAACTTATGCATTGACCCAAAAAAATGTTTGTCCTGACTTTTCACTGACTTTTCACTGACTTTTCTGAAATTTCATTTTTCACTGACCATTTTTTTTAATTCCCTGACTTTTGACTGATTCAAATATTGGTAATGTTGTTGAATCTTTGGAGTCTGATAGTCAATCACTTATAAACTGGTTCTCGGACAGTCACATGAACGCCAATCCTAACAAATTTCAGGCAATTGCCATTGGTAAAAAGAAAAAAAGATCAAAATATTAATTTTAATTTGAATGGAAGTACAATCCCATATGATGAATCTGTTACTTTTGACTTTAAACTTAAATTTGATAAACATATATCCAGTATCTGTAAGAAGGCATCAAGGCAGCTTAAAGTACTCAACAGGATGGGAAAAAATCTATGTAAACTAGGAAAGTTAAATATATATATAACTCTTTCATTCTATCAAATTTCAACTACTGCCCACTTACTTGGCATTTCTACGGGGAAGAATATACCAAATGACATAATCTAAAACTAAGAAGAATTAGAAAAATGACACTAGAAATTCATAAAATTATTCATAAACAAGGACCAACTTATTTACATGACTTAGTTACTCTAAAATCCCATTCTTTCAATTTTAGGTATAAAAATGTAGCTACCATCCCACAGGTAAGAACTACTACTTCTGATGCATGTCTTGCATGTATATTGAATTTATTATTTATTTATTTTGCATTTATTCCTGCTGTTGCAAGTAATAGCATGAGTTATGTCAACATAAGTTCAAAATCGTTTTATTTTTCATAGAGTTATCCTTTTTTCGTTTAATTTGCTATATTTGTTCAAACTGTGTTGCCTCTTTTTGACATGTTTGATGTGATGTTGTTTTTTATGGTGTGAAAGCTCATGATCAGTTCCCTTCAAATCAGATTTGAGGTGATAAGTTCTTTTAACTTATTTTAAGTGTCGCACTTTTGTGTTCTTTTTTCTATGTCAGTTTTTTATGCTTTCTCCTTTTATGGCAGTTTTTATACCCTGTAGGGGTCAAGATCAGAAGCTTTCACACAGCTTTTAAAGAAACTAATTTATTACTTCCTTTTAGGCTTCAATTGACTTGAGGTTATGCCAGTACCATCTGGGAGCTTTGTCCGAACCAGAAAAGCCGATGATCGCCCCTCTTTTATCTTAGGATTAAAGAGCGAGTTTCATGGTCATGTGTGATCCAGGCCACCGACCCTCTTGTAGAATCGGTGGGGTGGAGATCCCCGGGCACCCTGGAAGGCTTTGGCAACATTGCTGACCGGGGAGATGCTGATGGTTTTCTCCTTCGGCCTTGGCGGGTTTGGACGCGGCTTCTGTGTGTCGGACGCCTCATGTTTATCATTGTGATTCTACAATGTGATTTATAAATTAACTTATGATTTGCATTTTCATGTAATTTTTTAACTTTGTGTTCCTATGCTTATTTGTTATATTTGTGTTTGTTATTTAAGTCGGTCAAAAGCTATTCATAGCTAATGTTTATAATGTTTGTATATCATACCGACAATAGTTCAAGTCAATAAAAATTCCAGCATGCAGTTTTGTGATCATGTGATTTTGTGTTTCTGCAAGTCCCATTTACGTGCGTGTAGTTGTAATGTAATTGCATGTATGCAAACAACGTTTATTAACCCTTTTAAGGGAGAAGTGTAGTTGTTTTGCCATTATGTGTTTATGTTGTTGAATGTAAAATATCAAAGAAATGTGAGTGCTTTTTGTTTGTTTTATCGTTAATTTCCAAGAATATAATTTGTTTTATAGTTAAATTCTTAAGAGTTCATTCTATGTGTAAAAGCAGAAAAATGTAACGACAGTTCAATAGTTCAATTATTTAATGCGACTGATAAAGAGCGTCTTTAATGACACTGTACAGTATACATATAATTGAGTTTCTTTGTACTTTGATATGTTTGACATTAAGATTTGTTAATTATCACTTAAAATATTTTTGTAAAGCAAATAGAAGATTTTCTTAGAAAAGAGAATGGGTATCCATTTACAAATTGGACTTATAGTTATGTATGTTTTGTAGTATTGCAAGGTCCAGAAAATGTATTTCTTTTTATTAACAATTAAAAGTTATTAAACAAATAATTTATAATTGAAATTGTTAATTTCCTCATTTTGATACTATCAGAAAAGTAATATGTTAATGAATACTAGTAACAAACTTTGTATATTTTTGCACACATTAATTTTTACCACATTACTGTCTACATTGTGATCACAATGACAATTTTATTGTTTTACTGCTTCTCTCCACCAATTCATTGTGTATGTTACAAAATAGTTACAGGTATTCAGCCGTTCCAATATCATAAAAAAGCACAACATAGTAGTGCAATAAATATAATTTCTATATTCTTACAAAGTGTTATGCATGACACACAGTTTAAACTATTAAATTATAAAGCCTACAAAGTAACTCAGATTGTCATTTTAACTTTGAACAGTGTTGATGGGGTCCTTCGTTTATGTATTCATTACTGTATGTTATGTGTCACAAAATGAGCTATGGTATTTAAGATGGAATATTAATACATGTAACATGATGAAATGCAATATTGTAATAACAGAACGTTCATAAAGTAGCATTCTGTTCATGAATATGTGCCTAATTATAGCTTTTTATGTCCCCCAGTCTAGGGGACATATTGTTTTTTCCCTGTCTGTTGGTTTGTTTGTTGGTTTGCACAGACTTTAACATTGGCCATAACTTTTGCAATATTGAAGATAGCAACTTGATATTTGGCATGCATGTGTATCTCATGGAGCTGCACATTTTGAATGGTGAAAGGTCAAGGTCATCCTTCAAGGTCTAAGGTCAAATATATGAGTCAAAATCGCTCAAAAGGGGACATAGTGTTTCACAAACATATCAGTTATTATGTCGGATAACTACATGGATGCAAACGCATAAACACATGCAAGTAAAAAATAACATTTCCACCCAGTAAATCTCAATTGGTCGTTGTTGGCTCAGTTACTTCTTAAAAGTACCCTGGGTAGTCTTAACTTCTCTCTTAAGTATACTACAATGTACCAGGGGTACAGAGACTATACTTTAAGGCATCCGGCCATACTAGGGGGCACTTTTTTAGAATATTTTCCTTACTCAGGGTACTTTTTAGTATACTTAAGAGTACCCAGGGTACTTTGTAGTATTAACAAGATTACACGGGGTACTTTTAAGTAGTACATGAGACGACAATTACCAATCGAGCCCCAGTAAATTTATTCTTATGTAATCAGTGTAAACCGCATGCACAGAAAAACGGCTGTTGCCATGTGCTTTCTAAGAAATGTTTTGACGAAGTTTAAATGTGGGTGGACAGATACATAAGAACAGTAAATTTCTAAATCCCAGTGTGTTATCTTTGTCAGTATATGAACCTTGTTATGGAAAAACTGGGTTTAATGCATGTAGGTAAATTGTCGTCCCAGATTAACATGTGCAGTCCAATTTTATGATATTTTTCATTGTAAGTAGGCCCAGTTTACCCAGAATGCGGTTTATATGATTGTTTGGTTATTGATCGTTATCATCACTTGGGAGATATGGTGAACCAGATCATTGACTTTGTCTGTTAATGTTAGTATATTAATCTATATAGGTCTTCGGAAATAGAATTTGACAATGTCGAGTTTTCCTTCTATGGACACTCTGCCAATTTAAGGCAATGAAATATATTTTTGTTAATGACATTTGTTGTGTGAAAAAAATACCTAGTAAACAAATATAGCCTAGCATTTGATATTACAAAATAGCATCATAATTATGGGATTATTTTAACAGCCAAAACAGTACACATTTTTATGCCCCTTTTTATAAAAAAGGGGGTATGGGGGGTATATTGTTTTTGGCCTGTCTGTCTGTCCGTCATTGTGTGTGTCTGTGTGTCTGTCTGTCTTAAAACTTTAACCTAGGGTAAAGTTTTGTCATTACTTTTGCATTATTGATGACAGCATCTTGATACTTGACATGCATGTGTATGTCATGGAGCTGCACATTTTGAGTGGTGAAAGGTGAAGGTCATGCTTTAAGGTCAAAGGTCAAAAAAAAATAATTAAAGCGGCGCATTAGGGGGCACTGTGTTTCTGACCAACACATCTCTTGTTATAATTAATTATAACATTTGGGTTACATTAAGTATCCGTTTTAGGTACCAGTTTGTTTTAAATCCAAACTTTGTGATTGTACTGGTACATCAAATTTGTTCTAAATAGCAAACATGTGTTATGTGGTCAATCAGCATTTTACTCTTCTCAGATAATGAGCTCAAGTAGATGCTTGCATACATTTGAAATGCACATAATTGATATAATTATGATGTTGTAATAATACTGTTTATTAATTGATAGCACTCCTTTACTGTTCAAGATTTTGCATTTTTATATCCCCAAGTCTGTACTGGGAGACATATAGTTTTTGCCCTGTTTGTTGGTTTGCTTGTTGGTTTGTTTGTTGGTTTGCACAAACTTTAACATTGGCCATAACTTTTGCAATATCGAAGATAGCAACTTGATATTTGGCATGCATGTGTATCTCACGGAGCTGCACATTTTGAGTGGTAAAAGGTCAAGGTCATCCTTCAAGGTCAAAGGTCAGATATATGGGTCAAAATCGCTCAAAAGGGGACATAGTGTTTCACAAACACATCACTTGTTTTTAATTATAAAACAGACTGATTGAAATGTTGTTTGCATGTTGATATTTCATTTATTTAAGAAAACTATGTGAGTATGCATGTAACAATTTACTATTGTTTTAACAACAACAAAAACTTGTTAGATAATACACTGGTTGTTTATAAAAAATTAAATTACTTAAAATAGTTTTGTTCTTGAAAATAATGTCATATGACATGAACTTTCTTTACTTCATGTGGAATTCACTTTATAAATATGTAGATAAAATATTGTTTGAAACATGTCTGTAAGGGGCAGGCAGTTTTTAGTTGTTCGTGCTAGCGGACAACTAATGTAGAGTGAGTTTTATAATTCAGTATGCTGCTTAACTACGCCAGGAACGATAACTACCTCATCTGCCTGTTTATGCAGGTACACTGCAGACAGATCTTGTGGATTGTCTTCTCTTTGACGTACCCTTTGGGTCAAAAGTACATATACGCCAACAGCTAAAAATAGAAATCACCGCGGTGACTATTTTATCACTGCGGTCATAAATTTATCACTGCCGTGATATATTTGTAACTGCGGTAATACTTTGGACCAAAGGATAAAAACATATGAAAAAACATATGAATAAACTTATCAACTATCCTTATTCATCCGGGAAAATGGTTGAATACTGACCAAAAGAAATAAATGTAACAGCAGGTATAAAAATATACCAACAGTCATAATTTGTCACCGCTGTGACACAATTGTTACCGCAGTGACAAAATAGATATCACCGCGGGGACAAAATTGTTACCGCGGTAACAATTGTGTCACCGCTGTGATATCTATTTTTAGCTATTGGCGTATTTGTACTTTTGACCCAAATGGTACGGCATACTTCTCTTTAAACCCGCTGTTTACATTTAAATCATTACGCGGTTTATCGAGTGTGTATGTAATACAAAGTGTTTTAACAGCTTGTGCGACGACATTGGAGAGTTTATCATTGAAATCTGTACATATTGGTTGCTTTCAGGGAAAACAGGGGTTATTGCATGTCAAATAAGATTAGCCTGTGCACACTGATTAGCCTGTGCAATGCGCACATTTTGTCTAAGTTATCTCTATAACATAAATATGAGGATAAACAGTGCACACACATCTTGACCTGTGCTTTAAGACACACTCGTTATAAATTTGATTGGGTTGTGTTCAATTCAAACTTGCCATATACAAAGCTATTACATAATTTTGAAAACTGAGTTGCATCTAAGATAATGCAATAGCGAACAACTTCAGTGCCTTCAGCGATTTGATTCTTTTATGGCTTTAGTAAAACCTTGTGTACTCTCTAGAAGTCACATTTTTTACCCAATCATCATGAAACTTGCTCAGAACATTTAGTCTAATTACGCATGTATATCTTTAAAAGTTGTTCCTACCTGTCCTGTTGAAAATTATGATCGCCAGGGAAGGGGGGGGGTGCAGTTTTCCATATATAAAAAACTTCAAACTTGAGCATTTAATTGAACGCCTATTTCTACGTATAAAACATATTCAATGGCGTTGTACAATAGAAATAAAAACAAAACTAAACAAAAATTAAAAACATACAATAATATGGAGTGACACAGCGACCGATCCACATAAAGCGAGCGAGGCAATCCTCATTCACAAGTCACAAAACGAACAACAGTGCCAAGTATCAAACAATTCTATACAAAACATTGATCAAAGGTACATCACGTATAACCTTAAAATAATGCAAAATAGTCATCCAAACAGTATGTCTTAAGTTGTTTTTTGAAAGTGTCTATTGAAGTGCATTGTCTTAAACTCAAAGGTAGGTTGTTCCATAGTTTTGGACCTACAGTACTGAAGCTTCTATCACTGAATGTTCTTTTCTTGTTGAAAGGAACATTAAAACAGCCTATTGATGATGCTGATGATCTAAGATTACGTGTATAAATCGGAGTGGATAGAAGTTCGGTCAAGTAGGCAGGAGCATTACCAATTGAACAGTTAAACATGTATGTAAGAATTTTGAATTTGATTCTAGTCTTGATTGGCAGCCAGTGCAGGTCGTGAAGTGATTGTTTTGAACTGTGACTTTTTCTACGGCTTAAAACCAATTGTGCGCACATGTTTTGAACACGCTGTAATTTTGCCAATTCACACTGGGAGATGACGTACAAAATAACGTTACAGTAGTCCAAATGTGAAATGACTAAAGAAAGAACTAGTGTTAAGTATTTACGAATGCTTTTTATTTTGAAATAATTCAACATTGCAGATCTACACTTTCTTTTAATGTGTTCCTTGAAGTTCAGCGTTTTATCCAAAAATGCTCCCAAATATCTAATGCTACTTTGTCGCTTGATCTTGTCACCACATACCACATACATCAATGAATATAACACTTATTTAATTGAGAGCGACTTCCAAACACTATGTATTCAGTTTTTGAAGCGTTCATTTGGAGCTTATTACTGTTCATCCCGTTGTTTATTTTATGTACACAATCTTAGAGTTCGTTGATGGCTTCAGTTTATTCCGATAGAATCGGTTTGAAACGTTTGCTGGCAGTATGGTCATGACTCATCTGCAAAGCCATAGACAGAGATGGAAGGGGGTACTATGTCAAAATTTGTTCCTGCATAGGTGAGGTAGAGCCAAGGACCCAAACAACTTCCTTGTGGGACACTGCATTTTAACTCACTTGATTCTGACATGCCTCCGTTCACACTTACACAACAACTTCGCAGCCGCAAGTATGAGTCCATCCAGTCCAGCGCCGCACCACAAACGCCATATTGACTTTTCAAGACATCTAAGAGTATGTCATGATCTACGGTGTCGAAAGCAGCACTAAGGTCTAGTGCAATGAGGGCTGTTACCTCTTGGTTTTCCATTGCAGCTAGGAGATCATTAACAAGTATTAGTAATGCCGACTCAAAAGAGTGATATTGTCTGTAAGCAGACTGGTTCTTTGGGAGAATATCATTTTCACTAGCATGTTTGTGTAATATTAAGAGTGCTGATTTTTCAATTAATTTTGACAGAAATGCCAAATTACTCACTGGTCTGTAATTGAAAAGGTCAATACAAGGCCGGCTTTTTTTAACAGAGGTCTAACTACCGCCTGTTTCCACTTCGTAGGGAAAGAAAGGTTTACTAATTTAGAAATGATTGGAAGAAGCTCATTCAAAAACAACTTTAAAAGTTTTGTCGCAGGACTTTGTTGGTAATTGATTTATAAGCTTTCTCGAACTCATAGCACTATGATATAACTCATAACACGATGGCAGAACTTATAGCACTATGGCAGAACTCATAGCACTATGGCAGAACTCATAGAACTATGGCATAACTCATAGCACTATGGCAATTATTGCACTATGGTATAACTCATAGCACTATGGAAGAACTCCTAGCACTGTGGCATAACTCAGCACTACGGCAGAACTCATAGAACTATGGTTGAACTCATAGCACTATGGTAGAACTCATAGCATTATGGCAGAACTTATAGCACTATGGAAGAACTCATAGCACTATCGTAGAACTCCTAACACTATGGCAGAACTCATAGCACTACGGCATAACTCATAGCACTATGGCATAACTCATATCACTATGGCTAAACTAATTGCACTATGGTATAACTCATAGCACTATGGTAGAACTCATAGCACTATGGTAGAACTCATAGCACTATGACAGTAAACATACCACAATAGTAGTAGTAGTAGTAGTAGCTGCTGTTGTTGTATACCATAGATACTGATCAGTAGTCGTAATAGAGGTATCAGAACTCATAGAAGCACTACCAGAAGTCATTATAGGAAAATCAACTTTATTTGTGATCTTTCCAGGTAATGCCACGCAAAGGTCCTCAACAGTTCCATTTACAAAAGATCCATGTATGTCTCGATTCAACTTAAATCACCATTTAAAATGTTACACACTCAAGTAGAAAACAGTCAGGCTTTGTTCAAACAAAGACCAAACACAAAGATGGCTACTATTTTCAACTTACAAAATAAGTACCCCTACGTCATGCATGATGCAGCATTTATCCCCGCCGATATTGTTAATTTTAGTACATAAACATCTCTTCTACAATTATTTTTTTGACACACGCTTCACTAAATTGCATCTTAATGTCGAACATCAACTGGCTTTTGCTCTACTCACCAAAATTTGTGTATGTATTAAAATCAACTGGTAATAGGCCCGTTTGTAGAAACAGTACCATTTTAAAAATCACTTGTAGTGGTAACAGTAATTCCAGCAGTTTGAGCATTAAAGTAATATAATAATATTGGTAAGTGGTATTAGTAATTTGCAACAGGGGTTTTGAAGTAACACGGACACTGAGCAGTTTTATTATAAGGCAAAGTAGCACATCATTTTATTAAACTATTTTTTTTTTTAATGAATGGTTTTGTTCTTATATGTTTTTTTTTAAGATAAATAAACAGTGCTTACCCGTTTCTTTGATTTTTGGTTGTGTGTCATGTCTCTTTTATAAATTGTGATTGCATTTTATATCAAAATGATTTTGCATTGCGGCATAGATTATTGATTTCTGTTTCGTTTGTTTTAGTATTAGTATTGTTGATGTTGCTATACAACTAAACAAAATACCCTTGAGCATTGCTGTACAAATTCTACACATTTGTTAATTCTTTCAACGTTGTTATTTGCATTGCAGTGGTTGAAGTCAGACTTCTTTTAAGGTCGTTATTTGCATTGCAGAGGTTGACGTCTGAATACTTTAAACGTCGTTATCTGCAGTGCAGTGGTTGACGTCTGAATATTTTCAATGTCGTTATCTGCAGTGCAGTGGTTAACGTCTGAATACCTATAACGTCGTTATTTGCAGTGTAGTGGTTGACGTCTGCCTTTATTCAACGTCGTTATTTGCATTATAGTGGTTGACGTCTAACTTAATTCAATGTTGTTATTTGCATTGCAGTGGTTGACGTCTGACTTTATTCAACGTCGTTATTTGCATTGCAGAGGTTGACATCTGACTTAATTAAACGTCGTTATTTGCATTGCAGACGTTGACGTCAGGCCACTTTTAACGTTGTTATTTGCATTGCAGTGGCTGAAGTCTGATTTCTTTCAACGTCGATAGTTGCATTGAATGGTTGACGTCTGACTACTTTCAACATCGCTAGTTGCATTGCAGAGGTTGACGTCTGACAACTTTCAACGTTGTTATTTGCATTGTAGTGGTTGACGTCTGACTACTTTCAACGCTTTTATTTTCATTGCAGTGGTTGACGTCTGACTTTTTTAACGTCGTTAGTTTCATTGCAGTGGTTGACGTCTGACTACTTTCAACGCCGTTAGTTGCATTTCAGTGGTTGACGTCTGACTACATTTAACGTTGTTAGTTGCATTGCTGTGGTTGACATCTGACTACTTTCATCTTTGTTAGTTGCTCTGCAGTGGCTGACGTCTGACTTAACTCAACGTCGTTAGTTTGATTACAGAGGTCGACGTCAGACTACGTTCAACGTTGTTTGTTGGCGAACTATATACGTAATGGTATTTTTAAGCGTGATCACGGAAAACATGTACAATCTACTACAAACCATGCTCATAAATGATAAGAGTGAATTAATGTTGTTAACCAAATTACATTGTACAATGCACACGAACCGAATAATATACCCTATTAAATCCAATTGGAGATAATTATGAATTTTCATATTATAATTAAGTTCTATCACTGTGTTTCAACAATTAAAATAGCGTTTATAAAGAGTAAAATATTTAATACTCATCCATTAGATATGCAAATCGGTTGCACACTTATGTCATGACCCCATGTTGACATTTTTATTAAATAGGTCACGAGTACATGTTTGTTTTTATGACCATGTTTTACATTTTAACTCTTTGTCAAGTGTAATTTATTATTGCATTCAAAACTAAACATCCTATTATCAATATCTACTATGCTTAATTTACCATTTGTATTGTTCATATCCATGTTAACTCCATTTTTGTCGGTGATTACAATCACATGTTTGGATAGACGCCATATTTAAAGGAAGTGACTTTTGACCATTTTGTTGAATTATGGGTAGTGTACATTGACGACCTCTGTCAAACTTGTCAGCAGACGGTTTTATCTTGCATTTTCGCAGTACATTTCTTCATCATGCGGAGGTTTGATTTTTATCATATAATTACAGTCATGTGCATTTATATGTTCTAAACCTTATTATTATACTTAAAGAAACATTTCCAGTCATTTTAATGAAGTTTTTATTGTTTAAACTTTAGGCGGTAACTCTGTTTATTTTGAGGTGATCGGTTACGCTCGGAAGATGCGCGGATGGTGCGCGGTTGAGTTATTGCTCGGATTAATGTTATGACCGCGCAAGGCTCGGACCTGNGTGAGCGCCTTAGGGCCTGATGGCCCTCTTGTTTTAAACTATTGTTAAAAATTAATTCATTTTCTTGAAAAAATCTCAGTTTGTTACGGGGAAAATGGTTGAAAACCGACCCAAAGAAATAAATGTAACAGCAGGTATAAAAATACACTAACAGTCATAAAACGTCACCGCTGTGACACAATTGTTACCGCAGTGACAAAATAGATATCATCGCGGTGACATAATTGTTGTCCATATATAAAAAACTTGAAACTTGAGCATTTGATTGAACGCCTATTTCTACGTATAAAAAATATTCAATGCCGTTGTACTATAGAAATAAAAACAAAACTAAACACAAATTAAAAACATACAATAATATTGAGTGACACAGCGACCGATCGACAACAACCGAGCGAGGCAATCCTCATTCACAAGTGACAAAACGAACAACAATGCCAAGTATCAAACAATTCTATACAAAACATTGATCAAAGGTACATCACGTATTACCTTAAAATAATGCAAAATAGTCATCGAAAAAGTATGTCTTAAGTTGTTTTTTGAAAGTGTCTATTGAAGTGC